>JAPFBE010000143.1:0-115985 GCA_034336665.1 Luscinia megarhynchos | reverse complement strand
ATTCCTTGCAGAGATTGACGGGAGCTGAGCCTCCGGCTGGCTTTTGGCAGCGGCCATTGGGTGAGGAGGGGAGAGGGTCGGTTTCCCCCGGATCCGTTAAAGCCAGCTCTGCTGGGTTTGGGTGTCCCTGCCCCAAAACCTGACCCCGCTGAAGGGGGCTTGAGGAAGCAGCGGGATGCCCTGGGGGCTGTGCTGGAACCCCCAGCCCCGGTGAGGATCGCTAGTCCGAGGGGACCCGGAGCCGCGAACAGCCCCGGTTCGGCCCCGGGAGCGATGGTCCCGCCCCAGCCCGGGCAGGACGGCGCGCCGGGGAGGGAGCGGGCGGAACCGGGCGGTGATTCAGGGGCGGGGCCGGGCGGGACCGGCCTGTGGTTCACGGGCAGTGCTTCAGGGGCGGGACCGGAGGCGGGGCCGAGCGGTGATTCAAGGGCGGGACCAGAGGTGGGCGGGGCCGGGCGGTGATTCAGGGGCGGGACCTGGGGCGGGGCCCCAGCCCGACTCGACTCAGCTGCGCGGGGCCCCAGTGCCTCTCTGTCTCCGTCCCTGTGCTGCTCCTCGGCCGTGTTTGCCCGCCCCGGCACGTGCCGTGGTCGTTTCCTCTGCGGCTTCTTGTTTGCCTCTTTGTCTCTGTATCTTTCAGTTCTTGCTGTGTGTTTGGCTCTGTGTCTCTTTCTGCGTCCTTCTCCGTGTCTCACTCGTGTTCCTGTTTTATTCTCTGTGGCTCTGTGGAGCTCCCCGTGCCCTTGGTTCCCATGGGTGTGTCCCGTTTGCTGTCCCTGTTCTTTTTTAATCCCTCTCTGTGTGCGGCCCATTCGCCATCCCAGGTGTTTTTTGGATTTTTTATGTTTTTTCCATTTCATCCTGCGCCTTGGTCTTAATTTTCTTGCTGTGTCCTCTCTGCTGGCACTCCCTCTTTCTGCCTCTTGTTGCCGGTGTCTGCGGGACTGAGAAGGAACTTCAGCCCTTCTGGGGGCTGTCCCCCACGTCCTTGTGTTAGCAGAGTCCCTTTTTGGGGGGGATGGACCGTGGGAAGTGTTCGAATAAAGTGCCATCCTCCTGCCCGGGGCAGTTGGAGTCGATCTGTGTCATCTTTGGGGATGAGGAAAAAAGGCTGAGGTGGGGAGGGGGTGGAGACTTGGGGGCTCCCATGTCATTTGGGGCACCCCAAGGTCCCAAGGAGAGGGAGCCACGCTGCGGTGAAGGAGCAGGTGAGTGCAAAATGGGGGGGTCGTGCCAGGTGCTCTCCCCCAGAGGGACCCAAGGGTGCCAGAACATTCCCAGGGAGGGCTGGGTGTAGAATATAGGAAAAATAAAAATATAAAAGCCACCTAAATATAGTTTAAAATAAATATTTCATGGGTTTTATTTGGCAAAGGCAGATTTTTTTTATAAATAATGTAAGCAAAATAAATATACAAATATACAGTAAGTATATAAAGACATATAAATTTAGAAGTATATATGCAGATATAAATATATGTAAATATACAGATAAATATATATGTAGGATATAAATAATATATATATTCTTATGTTATATTATATTCATAGTATAAGTATATGAATTACAGATATAAATAAGAAAAACAAATAGAAACATTTAAATATAGTTTAAAATAAAAGGTTTTTTGTTTGTATTTGGTTAGAGGTGGAGATATTAAATAAAATAAGAAAGATACAAATATATAATATATAAAGATATAGACATACAAAAAATAGAAATTAACTTTAGCAATATAAAGATTATGTATACAATAAATAATAAAAATAATATTGTATATAGGTTACAATACAATTTAAATTGTGTGAGAGGGGCCGTAGGGGCTGGAGCTGGAAGCCAGCGTGTGTGTGTGGATGAGAAATGGAAAGTGGGGCTGGGATTGGGAATGGGAATGGGCAGGAAAGAGTGGAGCTCAGAAAAGGACTGTGAGACTGAGGCTGAAACCACTGTGGGGCTGGCCTAGTGGCTCTGGAGCCGGGATGCAGACCCTAGGGCTGGAGGTGAAATCACTCAGGGATTGGGGCACGGGCCGTGGGGTGGGCTTGGGGACTCTAGAACGGGAACTGAATTCCTGCAGAGCTGGAGCCAAGACCGAGGTGCTGCCCTTAAAGACTGCAGAAGATTCAGCCTACACAGACGTCAAAAGGCGAAACTGGAGCTGGAAGAGCAGCGCTGGCAGTGCAATAAAGCTTGTGGGTTGAGAAAGAGCTGAAATCACTGGGGCCAGGGAAAAGGGGACTCTGAAATCACTGGGGCTGGGATAGAAAGTGCAAGAGGGGCAGACACTTCAAGGGCTGACATGGACACTGTGGGATTGCTGTGCTGAGGTCACTGGAGGCCTAGGGATGGAGGTGAAATCACTTTTTACAGTCAGTGTTGTTAAGACCAACAAGAAAAGGTGGCTCTTTGCCCTTGCGAAGGTTGAGAGGAGGGATGAGCCATTCTGCAAACCCCCTAATGTGGGGATGCCCAGGGCTGCCCCTCACCAGAGCTCCTCCACAGCAGGCTGAAAGTCTGCATTCAAAATGGACAGGTAGATGTGAGATCAGACCGAATGCCTAAAACGGGGTTTACAAGAAATTTGGATAGGGACTTTGGACAAGGGATGGAGGCCCAGGACAAAGGAGAACGGCTTCCCACTGCCAGAGGGCATGGGATTTTGGGAAGGAATTCCTCCCTGTGAGGCTGTAAGGCCCTGACACAGGTTGCCCAGATTTGCTGTGGCTGCCCCTTGATCCCTGGTAGTATCCAGGGCCAGGCTGGATGGGGCTTGGAGCACCTGGAACAGCAGAAGTTGTCCCTGACCATTGCAGGAGGTTGGAATCTGTGGTTTCTTGTATGTGGGCTCCATCTCCTGGCTGCTCTGCAAACCCCGCTGCCACCACTCTGCTGCTGTGCAGGCACTGCTGCCAACACCACCTCTGTTCCCTCCCAGAGACCTCTCCATGCAGCAAGTCCTTTTCCCGAAGAGCTGTGGAATCACGTCCCAATTGCCAGGGCTTTCTCCAGGATGTGCTCCTGTCACAAACCATAGAACAACAGACTCATTTAGGTCTGAAAGCACTCCAAGACCATTGAGTTTAACTTCCACCCCAGTACTGCCAGGATCACCACAAAGCCATGTCCCCAAGTGCCACATCCGCATGGCTTTTAAATCTCCCCAGGGACGCGGATCACTGCCCTGGGCAGTCTGTGCCAGGGATGGACAACTCTGCTCCTAATTTTCCCAATATCCGCCCTGAGCCTCCCCTGGCCCAGCCTAAGGCCATTCCCTCTCCTCCTGTCCCTGTTCCCTGTTCCCAGATCCCAAATCCCCCAGCTGTCCCCTCCTGGCAGGGAGTTGTGCAGAGCCACAAGGTTCCTGAGCCTCCTTTTCTCCAGCTGAGCCCCTTCCCAGCTCCTCAGGAATTCTCCAGCCCTTTCCCAGCTCCCTCAGGAATTCTCCAGCCCCTTCCCAGCTCTGTTCTCTTCCCTGGACACGCTCCAGCCCCTCCACGGCTTCCTCTCACATAGGCTCTCTTTAGCAAAGTGGTAAATACAGAATCCAGTGGCACAGCAGGTTCTTCGCTTACCTCCTCGTCATTTTTAAACTGTTTAAAGTGGAAAAAAAGGATAAGAGAAAAACAAGGATGAATATGAAACAAAAATCGCCTCAGCTACCCATGTTTTGAGATGAGCTCTGAGCTGAAGCCAGGGTGAAGCTCCAGAAGCACAAGTGTGCAGTCCTGCTGGAACAGAGCTGTCCAGCAGTGCCCCCGGGGAATCTGCAGTGTTCACTGCTGGCCAAAGAGAAAAACTCACCAAACCCAGCCCAGGGGGCCTGTGATCCCCAGCCCACCCAGGGGCAGCTCCAGGCACTCTGAACTGAGGCCACTGTGCGCACCAGGCTCTGCTGTGCCTGGTGAGGAGTCTGTGTGTGACCCACCCCTGAGCCCCGGTGTCACCTCCCAAACACCACAGAGACCTCTTGTGTCATCAGAGAAAAGCCCTGGAGCAAATTTGTGTCCCAACGCGATCAACAAGAAATACAGAATTAGCTCGACAGAAATGCTCTTTCTGATGGAAATGTAACCTCTATAACCTGTGAGGTTTTTATAGGAATACTGGCTCAAGAATTCCGTGACTTCAGGTATTCCATACCACACGTTCCTGAGATTGCTGGGGTATCCAGAGTTCATAATACTGGTTAAACTGGTAGAGCTGAGGATACTTAGCAGTTTTCAGGGACTCGAGATCTTTATCATAGAGCTGGAACATGCAGCAGAGAGCAAAGGGTTCTCTCTGAGAGTGCAGGAGCTCAGTGAAAACAGCAACAAGGTACTCCACTATGGGTGCTCTTAGAAAAGCAAAAACAAATTTAGCCATTGACATGAACACAGACAAGGGGCAACCCTCCTTACTTTGGGCCTTGGCAGCAGCCCACAGAGCATCATTCAGAAAAGCACTGAGTAAGATCAAGAAGTGTTTGCAGTGACCTAGACAAGTGTTCCTGACCACTGAGGTACCTGAAAAATCCTCCACACATTAGTTCATGCTGTAGTAAATAATCCATCCTCACTGTGCTGTGCTAAACATGCCTGCATTTTAACTGGAAAAGCCCCCTGCCAAGCACCACCTCAGAGAAGAACTGATTTGTACTGGGGGGCACACACCCCAGTTAACATGTACAAGTTAAACAGAATTTTCTTTCAGTCCATCCCAGGTGCTAGTTGACCACCAAATACACACAGAGAACGTAGTGACGTTCTGTGGGGTTGGCAAATCCTGCTCCAAGCACAACTGATGCCCCTGTGACTCCCCTGTGACTTTCCTCAAGGAGCTGGTAGAACTTTGCAGTATTTGCCACCAGAGCTTCCTTTCTGAAGAAGCTTTCTCTGGAAAATGAATCCATTTCCTACTTAACAGCGCAGCCCTCTCTCCCTGACCTCGGGAAGAGCTGCCTACAGCCATGGAAACCACCTTCCTCTCCTGATGGCCACACTGTCCTAAAAACACTGTGGCAGAAGCCAGATGGTCCATGCAGGGACAGTGTCTCTTCTCTTTAGGGTCAGGGAAAAAGGGCAGAAGCACCTACCGAGCTTCAATGCCTCTCTTGAGCAGTAAACACCATGGATCTGCACCTCCCTCTGCTTGCAGGGAAGATAATAAATCATCTCAAGGTAAAAAATGATAAACGGTAAAAAAATTATTAAAAATGGGTAAAAATGATGCCCCTTTCACTCCACTGGCAGAAATGACACAATACCATAAAAACCTGTACCTGTTCCATTTTCAGACTGAAGCAACAGTAGGCTCCTGGCTTCAAATGCAGCAGGGAAGGGAAATGTTTGGATAATCATGTCTTCATTTAAGGATTTCTTCATGAAAGCCATCACTGCCCTCAATTAGGACATCCACCATATCCAGGACATCTAAAAAATGAAGAAAAAAAAATCCAAGCAGAGGATCCAGACTACCCGGAAAAACGACAGAGACCCAGGCAGAAGGGCTAAATCTCCATTTTAGTTCAAAAACGCCGCTGGAAAGGCACGAAGAGGGATTTCAAATGCTGTTAAAGGGGCGCGGCCACCTCAGAAATTACTTAGAGGTGTAAAGAATTCTCTGTCCGCGCCGAAACAAAGTTCCCCGGCAGCGGCGGCGCTCGGAGCTCCTGGGGGGTGGCACGGGCGGTCCCCGCGCCCAGGCCGGTTCCGGCGAGCACGGGGAAACCGCCGCCGCCTCCATCCCGCAGCAATGGCCGGCCCACCCGTGGGTGGGCGTGCAAAAGTGTCTGGGGTTGCCCCTGGGCTTGCCGCAACGGCCGGCCCAACCGTGGGTGGGCGTGCAGAAGTGTATGGGGTTGCCCCTGGGTGTGCAGCAATGGCCGGCCCACCCGTGGGTGGGCGTGCAGAAGTGCCTGCGGTTGCCCCTGCGTGTGCCGCAACGGCCGGCCCACCCGTGGGTGGGCGTGCAGAAGTGTCTGCGGGTGCCTCTGGGTGTGCAGCAATGGCCGGCTCACCCGTGGGTGGGCGTGCAGAAGTTTCTGCGGGTGCCTCTGGCTGTGCAGGAATGGCCGGCCCACCCGTGGGTGGGCGTGGACAGGTGTCTGCGGGAGCCTCTGGGTGTGCAGCAATGGAGGGCCCACCCCTGGGTGGGCGTGTAGAAGTGTCTGCGTGTGCCTCTGAGTGTGCAGCAACGGCCGGCCCACCCGTGGGTGGGCGTGCAGAAGTGTCTGCGGGTGTCTCTGGGTGTGCAGTAACGGCCGGCCCACCCGTGGGTGGGCGTGCAGAAGTGTCTGCGTGTGCCTCTGGGTGTGCAGCAACAGCCGGCCCACCCGTGGGAGGGCGTGCAGAAGTGTCTGGGTTTTCTTTTTGGTGTGCAGCAACGGCCGGCCCACCCGTGGGTGGGCGTGCAGAAGTGTCTGGGTTTGTCCCTGGGTGTGCAGCAACGGCCGGCCCACCCGTGGGTGGGAGTGCAAAAGTGTCTAGGTTTGCCCCTTGGTGTGCCGCAACGGCCGGGCCACCCGTGGGTGGGCGTGCAGAAGTGTCTGGGTTTGCCCCTTGGTGTGCACCAACGGCCGACCCACCCGTGGGTGAGCGTGTACAAGTGTCTGCGGGTGCCTCTGGGTGTGCAGCAATGTCCGGCCCACCCGTGGGTGGGCGTTCAGAAGTGTCTGGAGTTGTCCGTGGGTGTGCCGCAACGGCTGGCCCACCCGTGGGTGGGCGTGAAGAAGTGTCTGCGGGTGCCTCTGGGTGTGCAGCAATGGCCGGCCCACCCGTGGGTAAGCGTGCAGAAGTGTGTGCGTGTGCCTCTGGGCGTGCATTAACGGCCGGCCCACCCGTGGGAGGGCGTGCACAAGTGTATGCGGGTGCTTCGGGGTGTGCAACAACGGCCGGCCCACCCATGGGTGGGCGTGCAGAAGTGTCTGCGTGTGCCTCTGGGTGTGCCGCAACGGCCGGCCCACCCGTGGGTTGGCGTGCAGACGTGTCTGGGGTTGCCGCTGCGTGTGCCGCAACGGCAGTCCCACCCGAGGGTTGGCGTGCAGAAGTGTCTGCGGGTGCCTCTGGGTGTGCAGCAACGTCAGGCCCTCCCGTGGGCGTGCAGAAGTGTCTGCGGGTGCCTCTGGGTGTGCAGCAACGGCAGGCCCTCCCGTGGGTGGGCGTGCAGAAGTGTGTGCGTGTGCGTTTGGGTGTGCATTAACGGCCGGCCCACCCGTGGGTGGGCGTGCAGAAGAGTCTGCGTGTGCCCCTGGGTGTGCAGCAACGGCCGGCCCACCCGTGGGTGGGCGTGCAGAAGTGTCTGCGTGTGCCTCTGGGTGTGCAGGAACGGCCGGCCCACCCGTGGGCAGGCGTGCAGAAGTGTCTGCGGGTGCCTCTGGGTGTGCCGCAACGGCCGGCCCAGCCGTGGGTGGGCGTGCAGAAGTGTCTGCGGGTGCCTCTGGGTTTGCAGGAATGGCCGGCCCACCCGTGGGTCGGCGTGCAGAAGTGTCTGCGGATGCCTCTAGGTGTGCCGCAATGGCCGGCCCACCCTGGCGTGGGCGTGCAGAAGTTCCTAGGGTTGCCCCTGGGTGTGTCGCAACGGCCGGCCCACCCGTGGGTGGGCGTGCAGAAGTGTCTGCGGGTGCCTCTAGGTGTGCAACAACGGCCGGCCCACCCGTGGGTGGGCGTGCACAAGTGTCTGGGTTTGCCCCTGGGTGTGCAGCAACGGCCGGCCCACCCGTGGGTGGGCGTGCATAAGTGTCTGGGGTTGCCCCTGGGTGTGCCGCAACGGCCGGCCCACCCGTGGGAGGGCGTGCAGAAGTGTCTGCGGGTGCCTCTGGGTGTGCCGCAATGGCCGGCCGACGCGTGGGTGGGCGTGCTGAAGTGTCTGCGGGTGCCTCTGGGTGTGCAGCAATGGCCGGCCCACCCGTGGGTGGGCGTGCACAAGTGTCTGGGTTTGCCCCTGGGTGTGCAGCAATGGCCGGCCCACCCGTGGGTGAACGTGCAGAAGATTCTAGGGTTTCCCCTGGGTGTGCAGCAATGGCCGGCCCACCCGTGAATGGGCGTGAAGAAGTGTCTGCGGGTACCTCTGGCTGTGCAACAACGGTCGGCCCACCCGTGGGTAAGCGTGCAGAAGTGTCTGGGTTTGCCCCTGGGTGTGCCGCAACGGCCGTCCCACCCGTGGGTTGGCCTGCAGAAGTGTCTGCGGGTGCCTATGGGTGTGCAGCAATGGCCGGCCCACCCGTGGGTGGGCGTGCAGAAGTGTCTGCGCGTGCATCTGGGTGTGCAGCAACGGCCGGCCCACCCGTGGGTGGGCGTGCAGAAGTGTTTGCAGGAGCCTCTAAGTGTGCAGCAACGGCCGGTCCACCCGTGGGAGGGCTGCAGAAGTGTCTCATGTTGCCCCTGGGTGTCGCGAACGGCCGGTTCACCCTGTGGGTGCTGCGGCACATGTGTCTGCGGGTGCCTCTGGGTGTGCCGCAACGGCCGGCCCACCCGTGGGTGGGCGTGCAGAAGTGTCTGCGGGTGCCTCTGGGTGTGCAACAACGGCCGGCCCACCCGTGGGAGGGCGTGCAGAAGTGTCTGATGTTGCCTCTGGGTGTGCCGCAACGGCCGGTTCGCCTGTGGGTGCGCGTGCACATGTGTTTGCGGGTGCCTCTGGGTGTGCAGCAATGGCCGGCCCACCCGTGGGAGGGCGTGCAGAAGTGTCTGATGTTGCCCCTGGGTGTGCCGCAACGGCCGGCCAACCCGTGGGTGGGCGTGCAGAAGTGTCTGCGGGTGCCTCTGGGTGTTCAACAACGGCCGGCCCACCCGTGGGAGGGCGTGCAGAAGTGTCTGATGTTGCCTCTGGGTGTGCCGCAACGGCCGGTTCACCTGTGGGTGCGCGTGCACATGTGTTCGCGGGTGCCTCTGGGTGTGCAGCATGGCCGGCCCACCCGTGGGTGGGGCGTGCAGAAGTGTCTTGGGTGCCCCTGGGTGTGCCGCAACTACCGGCCCACTCGTGGGTTGACGTGCAGAAGTGTCTGCGGGTGCCTCTGGGTGTGCAGCAACGGCCGGCCCACCCGTGGGTGGGCGTGCAGAAGTGTCTGGTGTTGCCCCTGGGTGTGCCGCAACGGCCGGCCCACCCGTGGGTGGGCGTGCAGAACTGTCTGCGGGTGCTTCTGGGTGTGCAGCAATGACCGGCCCACCCGTGGGTAAGCGTGCAGATGTGTCTGCGGGTGCCTCTGGGTGTGCAGCAACGGCCGGCCCACCCGTGGTTGGGCGTGCAGAAGTGTATGTGGTTGCCCCTGCGTGTGCAGCATGGGTCGGCCCACCCGTGGGTGGGGCGTGCAGAAGTGTCTGCGCGGTGCCTTTGGGTGTGCAGCAACGACCGGCTCACCCGTGGGTAGGCGTGCAGAAGTGCTTGCGGGTGCCTCTGGGTGTGCAGCACGGCCGCCCACCCGTGGGTGGGCATGCAGAAGTATCTGCGGGTGCCTCTGGGTGTGCCGCAACGGCTGGCCCACGCGTGGGTGGGCGTGCAGAAGTGTCTGCGTGTGCCCCTGGGTGTGCCGCAACGGCCGGCCCACCCGTGGGTGGGCTTGCAGAAGTGTCTGGGGTTGCCACTGGGTGTGCCGCAACGGCCGGCCCACCTGTGGGTGGGCGTGCAGAAGGGTCTGCCTGTGCCTCTGGGTGTGCAGAAACGGCCGGACCACCCGTGGCTGGGCGTGCAGAATTGTCTGGTGTTGCCCCTGGGTGTGCAGGAATGGCCGGCCCACCCGTGTGTGGGCGTGCAGAAGTGTCTGCGTGTGCCTCTGGGTGTGCAACAACGGCCGGCCCACCCGTGGGTGGGCGTGCAGAAGTGTCTGCGGTTGCCTCTAGGTGTGCAACAACGGCCGGCCCACCCGTGAGTGGGCGTGCACAAGTGTCTGGGTTTGCCCCTGGGTGTGCAGGAACGGCCGGCCCACCCGTGGGTGGGCGTGCATAAGTGTCTGGGGTTGCCCCTGGGTGTGCCGCAACGGCCGGCCCACGCGTGGGTGGGCGTGCATAAGTGTCTGCGGGTGCCTCTGGGTGTGCAGCAATGGCCGGCCCACCCGTGGTTTGGCGTGCAGAAGTGTCTGGTGTTGCCCCAGGGTGTGCCGCAACGACCGGCCCACCCGTGGGAGGGCGTGCAGAAGTGTCTGCGGGTGCCTCTGGGTGTGCCGCAATGGCCGGCCCACGCGTGGGTGGGCGTGCTGAAGTGTCTGCGCGTGCCTCTGGGTGTGCGGGAATGGCCGGCCCACCCGTGGGTGGGCGTGCACAAGTGTCTGGGTTTGCCCCTGGGTGTGCAGCAATGGCCGGCCCACCCGTGGGTGAACGTGCAGAAGATTCTAGGGTTTCCCCTGGGTGTGCAGCAATGGCCGGCCCACCCGTGAATGGGCGTGCAGAAGTGTCTGCGGGTACCTCTGGCTGTGCAACAACGGTCGGCCCACCCGTGGGTGGGCGTGCAGAAGTGTCTGCGTGTGCATCTGGGTGTGCAGCAACGGCCGGTCCACCCGTGGCAGGGCGTGCAGAAGTGTCTCATGTTGCCCCTGGGTGTGCCGCAACGGCCGGTTCACCTGTGGGTGCGCGTGCACATGTGTCTGCGGGTGCCTCTGGGTGTGCCGCAACGGCCGGCCCACCCGTGGGTGGGCGTGCAGAAGTGTCTGCGGGTGCCTCTGGGTGGGCAACAACGGCCGGCCCACCCGTGGGAGGGCGTGCAGAAGTGTCTGATGTTGCCTGTGGGTGTGCCGCAACGGCCGGTTCGCCTGTGGGTGCGCGTGCACATGTGTTTGCAGGTGCCTCTGGGTGTGCAGCAATGGCCGGTCCACCCGTGGGAGGGCGTGCAGAAGTGTCTGATGTTGCCCCTGGGTGTGCCGCAACGGCCGGTTCACCTGTGGGTGCGCGTGCACATGTGTCTGCGGGTGCCTCTGGGTGTGCAGCAATGGCTGGCCCACCCGTGGGTGGGCGTGCAGAAGTGTCTTGGGTGCCCCTGGGTGTGCCGCAACTACCGGCCCACTCGTGGGTTGGCGTGCAGAAGTGTCTGGGGTTTCCACTGGGTGTGCGGCAGCGGCCGGCCCACCCGTGGGAGGGCGTGCAGAAGTGTCTGCGCGTGCCTCTGGGTGTGCCGTAACGGCCGGCCCACCTGTGGGAGGGCGTGCAGAAGTGTCTGGTGTTGCCTCTGCGTGTGCAGCAACGGCCGACCCACCCGTGGGTGGGCGTGCAGAAGTGTCTGCGGGTGCCTCACGGTGTGCAGCAACGGCTGGCCCACCCGTGTGTGGGCGTGCAGAAGTGTCTGGTGTTGCCCCTGGGTGTGCCGCAACGGCCGGCCCACCCGTGGGTGGGCGTGCAGAACTGTCTGCGGGTGCTTCTGGGTGTGCAGCAATGACCGGCCCACCCGTGGGTAAGCGTGCAGATGTGTCTGCGGGTGCCTCTGGGTGTGCAGCAACGGCCGGCCCACCCGTAGTTTGGCGTGCAGAAGTGTATGTGGTTGCCCCTGCGTGTGCAGCAATGGCCGGCCCACCCGTGGGTAGGCGTGCAGAAGTGCTTGCGGGTGCCTCTGGGTGTGCAGCAATGGCCGGCCCACCCGTGGGTGGGCATGCAGAAGTGTCTGCGGGTGCCTCTGGGTGTGCCGCAACGGCTGGCCCACCCGTGGGTGGGCGTGCAGAAGTGTCTGCGTTTGCCCCTGGGTGTGCCGCAACGGCCGGCCCACCCGTGGGTGGGCGTGCAGAAGTGTCTGCGGGTGCCTCTGGGTGTGCAGCAACCGCCGGCCCACATCGTGGGTGGCATGCAGAAGTGTTTGCGGGTGCCTCTTGTTGTGCAGCAATGGCCGGCCCACCCGTGGGTGGGCGTGCAGAAGTGTGTGAGTGTGTCTATGGGTGTTCAGCAACCACCGGCCCACACCATGGGTGGGCGTGCAGAAGTGTTTGCGGGTGCCTCTGGGTGTGCAGCAACCGCCGGCCCACATCGTGGGTGGCGTGCAGAAGTGTTTGCGGGTGCCTCTTGTTGTGCAGCAATGGCCGGCCCACCCGTGGGTGGGCGTGCAGATGTGTCTGCGGGTGCCTCTGGGTGTGCAGCAATGGCCGGCCCACCCGTGGGTGGGCGTGCAGATGTGTCTGATGTTGCCTCTGGGTGTGCCGCAACGGCCGGTTCACCTGTGGGTGCGCGTGCACATGTGTCTGCGGGTGCCTCTGGGTGTGCAACAACGGCCGGCCCACCCGTGGGTGGGCGTGCAGATGTGTCTGCGGGTGCCTCTGGGTGTGCAACAACGGCCGGCCCACCCGTGGGAGGGCGTGCAGAAGTGTCTGATGTTGTCTCTGGGTGTGCCGCAACGGGCGGTTCGCCTGTGGTTGCGCGTGCACATGTGTTTGCGGGTGCCTCTGGGTGTGCAGCAATGGCCGGTCCACCCGTGGGTGGGCGTGCAGAAGTGTCTGCGGGTGCCTCTGGGTGTGCCGCAATGGCCGGCCCACGCGTGGGTGGGCGTGCTGAAGTGTCTGCGGGTGCCTCTGGGTGTGCAGCTGTCCTGGGTTGATGATTTGACTAACTCCTTACCCTGCCCCCCTTGGCCATGAAGCTGTCTGCTCCCGGGGGAGGGGCCGCCTGGGCTCTGCTCTGCGGAATGGCCTTGGTTTGCAGCGGGCTTGGCTTGGGGGGGGGGTGCTCGCACGGCTGCGTGCTGGGCTCTGGCTGCTGCTGCGGGTGGCTATCGCTGCTGTGGTGGTGGCTCGTGGCCTGGTTTGTGAGTTAGCTGTTTTTTTGGTTTTTTTTTTTTTGCTTGATTTTTTTTGACTTTATATTGCTTGAATTACTTGGTCTAGCTCGCTGCTGTTTAAGGCTTGCTGGCTATTCCGGCTGTTTTTTTCTTTCTCTCTCTCCCCCTCTCCCTTCTCCCCCTCACCCCCGAGGATTCAGCACCAGCTCCGGAGGAACCCTGCGGCCTGCCGCTGGACACCGGCCAGAGAAGCGTTTCGCCCTTCTAGTGAAGATCAAAGCGTCCAAGTTTCTCTCTCTCGGTGAAAACTTTTTTGTCACCTGGGTCTGTGCTGGGAAGTGTTTCTCTTGTATGTGTTAATAAATAGGTTTTTTCCACTTTTCCCCCTGAGTGAAATTTTTTTTTTCTTATTTCCTGGGAAGCTCTTCTGGGGGTTTTTTTCCCTAAGTTTGTCCAAACTTGGACATTCCTTATTTGGTGGCCCGTACGGGGAAGGAGAAAGTGGAAAAAACTTTAATAACATCTTGTTTTTAATTGGCCTGTATTGATATCAGTATGTTTTTTGAAGCCGTGATGTCTGTTGGATTGGAAGCCTGCCTGTATGTTTGCTCTTTAAAGTTTTTTGAGATCTTAATACCCCTGTGGTCTCTGGGCCTGTTCTCTTACTCAGAGATAGCCCCAGTGTTGTCTCTAGCACGTAGTTTTTTCATGAAAGGGGTATTAACCAAAATACTCATTGGGCTAGGCTTGGTTGTAATGATCTGCCAGAAGTTTATGAAGGTGTTAGAATCCACTTCAGGGATGTACAAGTCGTGGTTTGTGTTGTGCACTCAATTCATTAGAGGAGAAGCAAGCAAAGAGGATTTTTTGCCTTTGTTTTCCTTCTTCTCCCCTGAATTATTTACATCTCTGTTAAAAAATGTTCAGCTCTCCCTGAGTGTAAAGGAAACCATCTTTCTGGTATTTAATTTAGTAAGTTTTTTCTATACTGTCTGCAGTTTATACAAAATAAAAGCTGAGATTTCTAGGGATGCAGGTGTTACAACCCCTGATTCGATAGCAAAGCAGAGTGTGAAGAATTCTGAGTGGTGTGGCAAATGGGAGGAACTGGGCCAAATTCTAAAAGAGTTTTCTGAACCTATAATCTGGGATTTTTCATCTGAACAAATTCAAGACCCAGTCAAGATTGCAAAGTACTTAAAAGAAAAGTGTCAGGACAATTCTAAAGAAAAAAGAATCACTGCAGTGAGCTGGGCTCTGGCGTACGCTTATCGAACCCTGTTAGATAGTGTAGAACAACAAACAAAGGAGAGGGAACAGGGAGATAACGTAGCTACTATTCCAGTTACTCAGACTGCAGTTAACACCTCAGGCTCCAGGACAGGGGCAAAATTAGACAGCAAGCTTCAACCTATGGCTGTGGCTACCAGTACCAGGAGTAAAAAGTGCGCAAAAAAAACAGATCGGCCAGTGGAGGATAATGATGATGAGGATGCAGGAGAAGGACCTTCAACTCCCCCTGATATAAAATCCGGAGTTAAAGTGACTGATGAGAGATCAGAAACTAATAACTTTTCCCTGAAAGATCTTCGTAGTCTAAGAAAAGATTATACAAGGCGACCTGATGAATCCATAATTAGTTAGCTGGTCCGGCTTTGGGATGCGGCAGGTGAAGCAACCACCCTGGATGGCACGGAAGCGAGACATTTGGGATCCCTGTCTCAAGATCCAGTCATCGATCAAGGTATGATAAAGGGAGCTAATCCTCAGAGCCTCTGGTCACGTGTATTGGACAGTGTGGCACAAAGATATCTCTGCGCTGATGACCTGTACATGCAGCAGATCAGATGGAAAACCATCGAGCAAGGAATCCAACGTTTGAGAGAGATGGCGGTGGCAGAAATTATTTTCTCAGATGACGTAACAACTAGAAATCCAAATCTAGTACTGTGCACACCAATTATGTGAAGGAAGCTTGTGAGGCTTAGACCATCTGACTATGCCTCAGCTCTTGCAATAATGAAACCAGAAAACACATATGAGACAGTGCTTGATATGGCAAAGAAGCTTCGGGCGTACGCTGATGCTGTGCATGGCCCAACACATGCCAGGATTGCAGCTGTGAAAACACGCTTACAAAACTTGGAAAATAAGTTGGAGGAAAACCATAAGAAGCTGAGAGAGGAAATCAAGGAGGATCTCCTCCAAATCTCAGCTGTGCAAATCAAATGTCCTGGCAGTCAACGCAGACACTCCTCTGCTGAAGAGAAAAGGTACACCCCACGTGCGGAGTTGTGGTTTTTCTTGCGTGACTGCGGAGAAAACATGAAGAGGTGGGATGGAAAGCCCACAGCTGTTCTGGCACGACGAGTGCGTGATTTGAAGGAAGACAAGGCTCAACAAGAAGGTTCCACCAGAAAGAGAGCAGCTCCAGTCGCCCGAAACCACAGTGCCACATATGAGGAGGATGATGACGACATGTCCGATCCACTTGAAGGAACTTCTAAGACCTATGCCCCCGTCAAAAAAAACAAACAGGCTTAAAGAAGCCCTGCCTCTAGCCAGAGTGAGGCCAGGAAAAACCGAGTGTTTTGGACCGTGTGGATTCGGTGGCCTGGCACATCAAAACCACAGAAGTATAAAGCTTTAGTGGACACTGGAGCACAGTGTACTATATTCCCATCAGGATGTGTCGGAGAAGAAACTGTTTCTATTGCTGGTGTAACAGGTGGATCACAGGACTTTACCATAGTGGAAGCGGAAATAAGTCTAACCGGCAGAGAGTAGAAGAGATACCCGATTGTGACTAGCCCAGAGGCCCCGTGTATTTTGGGAATAGATTTCCTTCAAAGCGGGTATTTTAAGGACCCAAAAGGCTTCAAGTGGGCATTTGGGATAGCGGCTGTAATGGCGGAGAGAATCCGGCAATTGAACACCCTGCCCGAACTATGTGAGAATCCAATTGCCGTGGAACTCCTGAGGGTAGAGGAGCAGAGGGTACCGATTGCCACTTCGATAGTACATCGTCGGCAATACAGAACCACTCGGGATGCTGTAATTCCGATCCATAAGATGATCCGGGAGCTAGAGCGCCAAAGGGTGGTAAGCAAAACCCACTCACCCTTCAACAGCCCCATCTGGCCTGTGCGCAAGTCTGACGGAGAATAGAGACTAACTGTGGACTACCGTGCATTGAATGAAGTCACCCCACCGCTGAGCGCTGCCGTGCCGGACATGCTGGAGCTCCAGTACGAGCTGGAGTCCAAGGCAGCAAGGTGGTATGCCACCATTGACATTGCCAATGCATTTTTCTCCATTCCTTTGGCAGCAGAATGCAGGCCTCAGTTTGCTTTCACCTAGAGGGGCGTGCAGTACACCTGGAACCGACTGCCCCAGGGGTGAAAGCACAGCCCCACCATCTGCCATGGGCTGATCCAGGCTGTACTGGAAAAAAGTGAGGCTCCAAAACATTTGCAGTACATCGATGACATCATTGTGTGGGGAAACATAGCAGAAGAAGTGTTTGAGAAAGAAAAGAAAATTATCCGAATTCTCCTTGAAGCCGGTTTTGCCATCAAGAAAAATAAAGTTAAGGGACCTGCTCGTGAAATCCAGTTCCTAGGAGTGAAGTGGCAAGATGGAAGACGTCAGATTCCTACTAATGTTATTAATAAAATCACAGCTATGTCTCCACCTACTAACAAAAAGGAGACACAAGTTTTCTTGGGTGCTATAGGCTTTTAGAGAATGCACATCCCCGAGTACAGTCAGATTGTGAGCCCTCTTTACCAGGTTACTCGGAAGAAAAATGATTTTCATTGGGGCCCAGAACAACAACAAGCCTTCATCCAGATTAAACAAGAGATCGCCCATGCAGTAGCTCTTGGCCCCGTCAGGACGGGGCCAGATGTGAAGAATGTGCTCTACTCTGCAGCTGGAAACCACGGTTTGTCTTGGAGTCTGTGGCAGAAAGTGCCTGGTGAGACCCGAGGCCGACCCCTGGAATTCTGGAGCAGAAGTTACAAAAAGTCTGAAAGCAATTATACCCCGACAGAAAAGGAAATCTTGGCTGCTTATGAAGAAGTCCAAGCTGCTTCAAAGGTGATTGGCACAGAAGCACAACTCTTTCTGGCACCCCGGTTGCCAGTGCTGAGGTGGATGTTCAGTGGGAAGGTTCCTTCCACCCACCATGCCACCAGTGCCACATGGAGCAAGTGGATAGCCCTCATTACGCAGCGCGCCCGGATCGGGAAATTAAATCGCCCAGGGATCTTAAAAATAATTACCAACTGGCCAGAGGGAGAAAGTTTTGGTGTGACAGATGAGGAACAAGAACCGGTGACCCGGGCTAAAGAAGCACCACCTTACAACCAGCTACCGGCAGAGGAAATTCGCTATGCCCTGTTCACCGACGGTTCCTGTCGCATTGTAGGAACAAATCGGAAATGAAAAGCAGCTGTATGGAGCCCTACACAACGGGTTGCAGAAGCTACTGAAGGAAAAGGAGGGTCTAGTCAATTCGCTGAACTCAAAGCTGTCCAACTGGCTTTGAATATTGCCGAAAAAAAGAGGTGGCCAAAGCTCTATCTTTACACTGATTCCTGGATGGTAGCCAACGCTTTGTGGGGATGGCTGCAGAGATAAAAAGAGACGAACTGGCAGCGCAGAGGAAGACCAATCTGGGCTGCTGAAAAGTGAAAAGACATAACTACTCAGTTAGACAAGCTACCCGTGAAAGTTCGCCATGTGGACGCCCATGTCCCCAGAAGTAGAGCTAATAAAAAACAGCGAAATAACCATCAAGTAGATCAAGCAGCAAAAATAGGGAGGTTGGAAATAGATTTAGACTGGAAACATAAGGGAAAGTTGTTCCTGGCTCGATGGGCCCATGATGCCTCAGGCCATCAGGGGAGGGATGCCACCTATAAGTGGGCACGAGACCGAGGAGTGAATCTTACCATAAACAGCATTACTCAAGTTATTCATGATTGTGACACTTGCGCTGCCATCAAGCAGGCCAAGCGAGTGAAGCCCCTCTGGTATGAAGGACGGTGGTCCAAGTACCGGTATGGGGAGGTTTAGCAGATTGATTACATCGCACTGCCTCAGACCCGCCAAGGCAAACGTTATGTGCTAACCATGGTGGAAGCCACCACCGGATGGTTGGAGACCTACCCTGTGTCCCATGCTACTGCCCGCAACACCATCCTGGGCCTGGAAAAACAGGTCCTTTAAAGGCATGGTACCCCTGAAAGGATCGAGTCAGACAATGGGACTCATTTTAAAAATAACCTTGTCAACACCTGGGCTAGGGAACACGGTATTGAGTGGGTGTACCACATCCCTTACCATGCACCAGCTGCAGGTAAAGTGGAGAAGTACAATGGATTGTTAAAGACCACCTTAAAGGCATTGGGTGGGGGATCCTTTAAGAATTGGGAGCAGCATTTGGCAAAGGCCACTTGGTTAGTCAACACTCGAAGTTCCACCAACCGAGCAGGTCCTGCCCAATCTGAGTGCCTTAATACAGTAGATGGAGACAAAGTCCCAGCGGCCCATGTCAGAAGATTGCTAGGGAAAACAGTATGGATTAATCCTGCCTCGAGTACAGGCAAACCCATTCGGGAGATTGCCTTTGCTCAAGGACCTAGATGTACTTGGTAAATAATGCAAAAAGATGGAACAACCCGCTGTGTACCTCAGGGAGATCTAACTGTGGGATGAAACAGAAGGAATATGTAAATGTTGAAGGTTTGAGCAAGCCAGAGGAAGTGTTCATATTGTGTTTAATAAGTGTATATCCCAATCGTGTGTCAATGATCACGATATGGAATAAGGGGTAGAATGTCCTGGGTTGATGATTTGACTAACTCCTTACCCTGCTCCCCTTGGCCATGAAGCTGTCTGCTCCCGGGGTAGGGGCCGCCTGGGCTCTGCTCTGCGGAATGGCCTTGGTTTGCAGCGGGCTTGGCTTGGGGGGGGGGTGCTCGCACGGCTGCGTGCTGGGCTCTGGCTGCTGCTGCGGGTGGCTATCGCTGCTGTGGTGGTGGCTCGTGGCCTGGTTTGTGAGTTAGCTGTTTTTTGGTTTTTTTTGCTTGATTTTTTTTGACTTTATATTGCTTGAATTACTTGGTCTAGCTCGCTGCTGTTTAAGGCTTGCTGGCTATTCCGGCTGTTTTTTTTTCTTTCTCTCTCCCCTCTCCCTTCTCCCCCTCACCCCCGAGGATTCAGCACCAGCTCCGGAGGAACCCTGCGGCCTGCCGCTGGACACCGGCCAGAGAAGCGTTTCGCCCTTCTAGTGAAGATCAAAGCGTCCAAGTTTCTCTCTCTCGGTGAAAACTTTTTTGTCACCTGGGTCTGTGCTGGGAAGTGTTTCTCTTGTATGTGTTAATAAATAGGTTTTTTCCACTTTTCCCCCTGAGTGAAATTTTTTTTCTTATTTCCTGGAAAGCTCTTCTGGGGGTTTTTTCCCTAAGTTTGTCCAAACTTAGACAGCAGCAATGGCCGGCCCACCCGTGGGTGGGCGTGCACAGGTGTCTGGGTTTGCCCCTGGGTGTGCAGCAATGGCCGGCCCACCCGTGGGTGAACGTGCAGAAGATTCTAGGGTTTCCCCTGGGTGTGCAGCAATGGCCGGCCCACCCGTGAATGGGCGTGCAGAAGTGTCTGCGGGTACCTCTGGCTGTGCAACAACGGTCGGCCCACCCGTGGGTAAGCGTGCAGAAGTGTCTGGGTTTGCCCCTGGGTGTGCCGCAACGGCCGTCCCACCCGTGGGTTGGCCTGCAGAAGTGTCTGCGGGTGCCTCTGGGTGTGCAGCAATGGCCGGCCCACCCGTGGGTGGGCGTGCAGAAGTGTCTGCGTGTGCATCTGGGTGTGCAGCAACGGCCGGCCCACCCGTGGGTGGGCGTGCAGAAGTGTTTGCAGGAGCCTCTAAGTGTGCAGCAACGGCCGGTCCACCCGTGGGAGGGCGTGCAGAAGTGTCTCATGTTGCCCCTGGGTGTGCCGCAACGGCCGGTTCACCTGTGGGTGCGCGTGCACATGTGTCTGCGGGTGCCTCTGGGTGTGCCGCAACGGCCGGCCCACCCGTGGGTGGGCGTGCAGAAGTGTCTGCGGGTGCCTCTGGGTGTGCAACAACGGCCGGCCCACCCGTGGGAGGGCGTGCAGAAGTGTCTGATGTTGCCTGTGGGTGTGCATAGCGGCCGGTTCGCCTGTGGGTGCGCGTGCACATGTGTTTGCAGGTGCCTCTGGGTGTGCAGCAATGGCCGGCCCACCCGTGGGAGGGCGTGCAGAAGTGTCTGATGTTGCCCCTGGGTGTGCCGCAACGGCCGGCCAACCCGTGGGTGGGCGTGCAGAAGTGTCTGCGGGTGCCTCTGGGTGTTCAACAACGGCCGGCCCACCCGTGGGAGGGCGTGCAGAAGTGTCTGATGTTGCCTCTGGGTGTGCCGCAACGGCCGGTTCACCTGTGGGTGCGCGTGCACATGTGTCTGCGGGTGCCTCTGGGTGTGCAGCAATGGCCGGCCCACCCGTGGGTGGGCGTGCAGAAGTGTCTTGGGTGCCCCTGGGTGTGCCGCAACTACCGAACCACTCGTGGGTTGGCGTGCAGAAGTGTCTGGGGTTTCCACTGGGTGTGCGGCAGCGGCCGGCCCACCCGTGGGAGGGCGTGCAGAAGTGTCTGCGTGTGCCTCTGGGAGTGCCGTAACGGCCGGCCCACCTGTGGGAGGGCGTGCAGAAGTGTCTGCGGGTGCCTCTGGGTGTGCAGCAACGGCCGACCCACCCGTGGGTGGGCGTGCAGAAGTGTCTGCGGGTGCCTCACGGTGTGCAGCAACGGCTGGCCCACCCGTGTGTGGGCGTGCAGAAGTGTCTGGTGTTGCCCCTGGGTGTGCCGCAACGGCCGGCCCACCCGTGGGTGGGCGTGCAGAACTGTCTGCGGGTGCTTCTGGGTGTGCAGCAATGACCGGCCCACCCGTGGGTAAGCGTGCAGATGTGTCTGCGGGTGCCTCTGGGTGTGCAGCAACCGCCGGCCCACCCGTAGTTTGGCGTGCAGAAGTGTATGTGGTTGCCCCTGCGTGTGCAGCAATGGCCGGCCGACCCGTGGGTGAGCGTGCAGAAGTGTCTGCGTGTGCCTTTGGGTGTGCAGCAACGACCGGCTCACCCGTGGGTAGGCGTGCAGAAGTGCTTGCGGGTGCCTCTGGGTGTGCAGCAATGGCCGGCCCACCCGTGGGTGGGCATGCAGAAGTATCTGCGGGTGCCTCTGGGTGTGCCGCAACGGCTGGCCCACCCGTGGGTGGGCGTGCAGAAGTGTCTGCGCGTGCCTCTGGGTGTGCCGCAACGGCCGGCCCACCCGTGGGTGGGCTTGCAGAAGTGTCTGGGGTTGCCACTGGGTGTGCCGCAACGGCCGCCCCACCTGTGGGTGGGCGTGCAGAAGGGTCTGCCTGTGCCTCTGGGTGTGCAGAAACGGCCGGACCACCCGTGGCTGGGCGTGCAGAATTGTCTGGTGTTGCCTCTGGGTGTGCAGGAATGGCCCTCCCACCCGTGTGTGGGCGTGCAGAAGTGTCTGCTTGTGCCTCTGGGTGTGCAACAACGGCCGGCCCACCCGTGGGTGGGCGTGCAGAAGTGTCTGCGGGTGCCTCTTGGTGTGCAGCAATGGCCGGCCCACCCGTCGGAGGGTGTGCAGAAGTGTTTGCTGGTGCCTCTGGGTGTGCAGCAACCGCCGGCCCACCCGTGGGTGGGCGTGCACAAGTGTCTGGGGTTGCTTCTGGGTGTGCCGCAAGGGCCGGCTCACCTGTGGGTGGGCGTGCAGAAGGGTCTGCCTGTGCCTCTGGGTGTGCAAAAACGGCCGGACCACCCGTGGCTGGGCGTGCAGAATTGTCTGATGTTGCCCCTCGGTGTGCAGGAATGGCCGGCCCACCCGTGTGTGGGCGTGCAGAAGTGTCTGCGTGTGCCTCTGGGTGTGCAACAACGGCCGGCCCACCCGTGGGTGGGCGTGCAGAAGTGTCTACGGGTGCCTCTGGGTGTGCAGCAACCGCCGGCCCACATCGTGGGTGGCGTGCAGAAGTGTCTGCGGGTGCCTCTTGTTGTGCAGCAATGGCCGGCCCACCCGTGGGTGGGCATGCAGAAGTGTGTGAGTGTGTCTATGGGTGTTCAGCAACCACCGGCCCACACCATGGGTGGGCGTGCAGAAGTGTTTGCGGGTGCCTCTGGGTGTGCAGCAACCGCCGGCCCACATCGTGGGTGGCGTGCAGAAATGTTTGCGGGTGCCTCTTGTTGTGCAGCAATGGCCGGCCCACCCGTGGGTGGGCGTGCAGATGTGTCTGCGGGTGCCTCTGGGTGTGCAGCAATGGCCGGCCCACCCGTGGGTGGGCGTGCAGATGTGTCTGATGTTGAATCTGGGTGTGCGCAGCGGCGGTTCACCTGTGGGTGCTTGGCGATGCACATGTGTCTCGCGGGTGCCTCTGGGTGTGCCATAGCGGCCGGCCCACCCGTGGGTGGGCGTGCAGATGTGTCTGCGGGTGCCTCTGGGTGTGCAACAACGGCCGGCCCACCCGTGGGAGGGCGTGCAGAAGTGTCTGATGTTGTCTCTGGGTGTGCCGCAACGGGCGGTTCGCCTGTGGGTGCGCGAGCACATGTGTTTGCGGCTGCCTCTGGGTGTGCAGCAATGGCCGGCCCACCCGTGGGAGGGCGTGCAGAAGTGTCTGATGTTGCCCTGGGTGTGCCGCAACGGCCGGCCAACCCGTGGGGTGGGGCGTGCAGAAGTGTCTGCGGGGTGCCTCTGGGTGTGCAACAGCGGCCGGCCCACCGTGGGAGGAAGCGTGCAGAAGTGGGTCTTGTGAGACATGTGTTTGCGGCTGCCTCTGGGTGTGCAGCAATGGCCGGCCCACCCGTGGGAGGGCGTGCAGAAGTGTCTGATGTTGCCCCTGGGTGTGCCGCAACGGCCGGCCAACCCGTGGGTGGGCGTGCAGAAGTGTCTGCGGGTGCCTCTGGGTGTGCAACAACGGCCGGCCCACCCGTGGGAGGGCGTGCAGAAGTGTCTGATTTTGCCTCTGGGTGTGCCGCAACGGCCGGTTCACCTGTGGGTGCGCGTGCACATGTGTCTGCGGGTGCCTCTGGGTGTGCAGCAATGGCCGGCCCACCCGTGGGTGGGCGTGCAGAAGTGTCTTGGGTGCCCCTGGGTGTGCCGCAACTACCGGCCCACTCGTGGGTTGGCGTGCAGAAGTGTCTGGGGTTTCCACTGGGTGTGCGGCAGCGGCCGGCCCACCCGTAGGTCGGCGTGCAGAAGTGTCTGCGTGTGCCTCTGGGTGTGCAGCAACGGCCGACCCACCCGTGGGTGGGCTTGCAGAAGTGTCTGGGGTTGCCACTGGGTGTGCCGCAACGGGCGGCACACCTGTGGGTGGGCGTGCAGAAGGGTCTGCCTGTGCCTCTGGGTGTGCAGAAACGGCCGGACCACCCGTGGCTGGGCGTGCAGAATTGTCTGGTGTTGCCCCTGGGTGTGCAGGAATGGCCGGCCCACCCGTGTGTGGGCGTGCAGAAGTGTCTGCGTGTGCCTCTGGGTGTGCAACAATGCCGGCCCACCCGTGGGTGGGCGTGCAGAAGTGTCTGCGGTTGCCTCTGGGTGTGCAGCAACCGCCGGCCCACATCGTGGGTGGCATGCAGAAGTGTTTGCGGGTGCCTCTTGTTGTGCAGCAATGGCCGGCCCACCCGTGGGTGGGCGTGCAGATGTGTCTGCGGGTGCCTCTGGGTGTGCAGCAATGGCCGGCCCACCCGTGGGTGGGCGTGCAGAAGTGTCTCATGTTGCCCCTGGGTGTGCCGCAACGGCCGGTTCACCTGTGGGTGCACGTGCACATGTGTCTGCGGGTGCCTCTGGGTGTGCCGCAACGGCCGGCCCACCCGTGGGTGGGCGTGCAGATGTGTCTGCGGGTGCCTCTGGGTGTGCAACAACGTCCGGCCCACCCGTGGGAGGGCGTGCAGAAGTGTCTGATGTTGCCTCTGGGTGTGCCGCAACGGCCGGTTCACCTGTGGGTGCGCGTGCACATGTGTCTGCGGGTGCCTCTGGGTGTGCAGCAATGGCCGGCCCACCCGTGGGTGGGCGTGCAGAAGTGTCTTGGGTGCCCCTGGGTGTGCCGCAACTACCGGCCCACTCGTGGGTTGGCGTGCAGAAGTGTCTGGGGTTTCCACTGGGTGTGCGGCAGCGGCCGGCCCACCCGTAGGTCGGCGTGCAGAAGTGTCTGCGTGTGCCTCTGGGTGTGCCGTAACGGCCGGCCCACCTGTGGGAGGGCGTGCAGAAGTGTCTGCGGCTGCCTCTGGGTGTGCAGCAACGGCCGACCCACCCGTGGGTGGGCGTGCAGAAGTGTCTGCGTTTGCCCCTGGGTGTGCAGCAACGGCCGGCCCACCCGTGGGTGGGCTTGCAGAAGTGTCTGGGGTTGCCACTGGGTGTGCCGCAACGGCCGGCCCACCTGTGGGTGGGCGTGCAAAAGGGTCTGCCTGTGCCTCTGGGTGTGCAGAAACGGCCGGACCCCCCTTGGCTGGGCGTGCAGAATTGTCTGGTGTTGCCTCTGGGTTTGCAGGAATGGCCGGCCCACCCGTGTGTGGGCGTGCAGAAGTGTCTGCGGGTGCCTCTGGGTGTGCAACAACGGCCGGCCCACCCGTGGGTGGGCGTGCAGAAGTGTCTGCGGGTGCCTCTGGGTGTGCCGCAACGGCCGGCCCACCCGTGGGTGGGCGTGCAGAAGTGTGTGAGTGTGTCTATGGGTGTTCAGCAACCACCGGCCCACACCATGGGTGGGCGTGCAGAATTGTTTGCGGGTGCCTCTGGGTGTGCAGCAACCGCCGGCCCACATCGTGGGTGGCGTGCAGAAGTGTTTGCGGGTGCCTCTTGTTGTGCAGCAATGGCCGGCCCACCCGTGGGTGGGCGTGCAGAAGTGTCTGGGGTTGCTTCTGAGTGTGCCGCAATGGCCGGCCCACCCGTGGGTGGGCGTGCAGAAGTGTCTGCGGGTGCCTCTGGGTGTGCTGCAATGGCCGGCCCACCCGTGGGTGGGCGTGCAGATGTGTCTGCGGGAGCCTCTGGGTGTGCAGCAATGGCCGGCCCACCCGTGGGTGGGCGTGCAGAAGTGTCAGCGTGTGCCCCTGGGTGTGCAGCAACGGACGGCCCAGCCGTGGGTTGGCGTGAGAATGTGTCTGCGTGTGCTTCTCGGTGTGCAGCAATGGCCGGCCCACTCGTGGGTGAGCGTGCAGAAGTGTCTGCGTGTGCCTCTGGGTGTGCAGGAACGGCCGGTCCACCCGTGGTTGGGCGTGCAGAAGTATTTGCGGGTGCCTCTGGGTGTGCAGCAATGGCCGGCCCACCCGTGGGTGGGCGTGCAGAAGTGTCTGCGGGTGCCTCTGGCTGTTCAACAACGACCGGCCCACCCATGGGTGGGCGTGCAGAAGTGTCTGCGTGTGCCTCTTGGTGTGCCGCAACGGCCGGCCCACCCGTGGGTGGTCGTGCACAAGTGTTTGCGGGTGCCTCTGGGTGTGCCGCAATGGCCGGCCCACCCGTGGGTGGGCGTGCAGAAGTGTTTGCGGGTGCCTATGGTTGTGCCGCAACGGCCGGCCCACCCGTGGGTGGGCGTGCAGAGGTGTCTGGTGTTTCCTCTGGGTGTGCCGCAACGGCCGGCCCATCCGTGGGAGGGCGTGCACATGTGTCTGCGTGTGCCTCTGGGTGTGTAACAACGGCCGGCCCACCCGTGGGTGGGCGTGCAGAAGTGTTTGCGGGTGCCTATGGTTGTGCCGCAACGGCCGGCCCACCCGTGGGTGGGCGTGCAGAGGTGTCTGGTGTTTCCTCTGGGTGTGCCGCAATGGCCGGCCCACCCGTGGGTGGACGTGCAGTGGTGTCTGCGGGTGCCTCTGGGTGTGCAGCAACGGCCGGCCCACCCGTGGGTGGGCGTGCAGAAGTGTGTGGTGTTGCCCCTGGGTGTGCAGCAATGGCCGGCCCACCCGTGGGTGGGCGTGCAGAAGTGTCTGCTTGTGCCTCTGGGTGTGCAGCAATGAACGCCCCACACGTGGGTGGGCGTGTAGAAGTGTCTGCGTGTGCTTCTGGGTGAGTCGCTATCGCCGGCCCACCCGTGGGTGGGCGTGCAAATGTGTCTGCGGGTGCCTCTGAATGTGCAGCAACGGCCGGCCCACCCGTGGGTGGGCGTGCAAATGTGTCTGCGGGTACCCCTGGGTGTGCAGCAACGGCCGGCCCACCCGTTGTTTGGTGTGCAGAAGTGTCTGGGATTGCCCCTGCGTGTACAGCAATCGTCGGCCCACCCGTGGGTGGGCGTGCAGAAGTGTCTGGGGTTGCCTCTGAGTGTGCCGCAACGGCCGGCCCACCCATAGGGGGGCGTTCAGAAGTGTCTGCGGGTGACTCTGGTTGTGCAACAACGGCCGGCCCACCCGTGGGTGGGCGTGCAGAAGTGTCTGCGAGTGCTTCTGGGTGTGTCGCAATCGCCGGCCCACCATTGGGTGGGCGTGCAGATGTGTCTGCGTGTGCTTCTAAGTGTGCAGCAATGGCCGGCCCACCCGTGGGTGGGCGTGCAGAAGTGTCTGCCTGTGCCTCTGGGTGTGCTGCAACGGCCGGCCCACCCGTGGGTGGGCGTGCAGAAGTGTCTGTAATTGCCTCTGGGTGTGCCGCAACGACCGGCCCACCCGTGGTTTGGCGTGCAGAAGTGTCTGCGGTTGCCTCTGGGTGTGCAGCAATGGCCGGCCCACCCATGGGTGAGCGTGCAGAAGTGTCTGCCTGTGCCTTTGGGTGTGCCGCAACATCCGGCCCGCCCGTGGGTGGGCGTGCAGAAGTGTCTGAGGTGCCCCTGGGTGTGCCGCAACGACCGGCCCACCTGTGAGTGGGCGTGCACAAGTGTCTGGGGCTTCCACTGGGTGTGCAGCAATGGCCGGCCCACCCCTGGGTGGGCGTGCAGAAGTGTCTGCGGGTGCCTCTGGCTGTTCCGCAATGGCCGGCCCACCCGTGGGTGAACGTGCAGAAGTGTCTGCGGGTGCCTCTGGGTGTGCCGCAATGGCCGGCCCACCCGTGGGTGGGCGTGCAGAAGTGTTTGCGGGTGCCTCTGGGTGTGCAGCAACGGCCGGCCCACCCGTGGGTGGGCGTGCAGAAGTGACGGCGGGTGCCTCTGGGTGTGCCGGAATGCCCGGATCACCCGTGGTCGGGCGTGCATAAGTGTCTGGGTTTGCCGCTGGGTGTGCCGCAACGGCCGGCCCACCCGTGGGAGGGCGTGCAGAAGTGTCTGCGTGTGCCTCTGGGTGTGTAACAATGGCCGGCCCACCTGTGGGTGGGCGTGCAGAAGTGACGGCGGGTGCCTCTGGGTGTGCCGGAATGCCCGGATCACCCGTGGTCGGGCGTGCATAAGTGTCTGGGTTTGCCGCTGGGTGTGCCGCAACGGCCGGCCCACCCGTGGGAGGGCGTGCAGAAGTGTCTGCGTGTGCCTCTGGGTGTGTAACAATGGCCGGCCCACCTGTGGGTGGGCGTACAGAAGTGTCTGCGGGTGCCTCTGGGTGTGCAGCAATGGCCGGCCCAGCTGGGGGTGGGCGTGCAGAAGTGTCATGCGAGTGCCTTTGGGGGTGCCGCAACGGCCGGTCCACGCGTGGGCGGGCGTGGAGAAGTGTCTGTGTTTGCCTCTGGGTATGCCGCAACGGCCGGCCCACCCGTGTGTGGGCGTGCAGAAGTGTCGGAGTGTGCCTCTGGGTGTGCAACAACGGCCGGCCCACCCGTGGGTGGGCGTGCAGAAGTGTGTGCGTGTGTCTCTGGGTGTTCAGCAACCGCCGGCCCACACCATGGGTGGCGTGCAGAAGTGTTTGCGGGTGCCTCTGGGTGTGCAGCAATGGCCGGCCCACCCGTGGGTATGCGTGCAGAAGTGTCTGGGCTTGCCTCTGGGTGTGCCGCAAGGGCCGGCCCACCCGTGGGTGGGCGTGCAGAAGTGTCTGCGTGTGCTTCTGGGTGTGCAGCAACGGCCGCCCCACCCGTGGGTGGGCGTGCAAAAGTGTTTGCGGGTGCCTCTGGGTGTGCAGCAATGGCCGGCCCACCCGTGGTTGGGCGTGCAGAAGTGTCTGCGGGTGCCTCTGGCTGTTCAAAAACGGCCGGCCCACCCGTGGGTAGGCGTGCAGAAGGGTCTGGTGTTGCCTCTGGGTGTGCCGCAACGACCGGCCCACCTGTGGGTGCGCGTGCAGAAGTGTCTGCGGGTGCCTCTGGGTGTGCAGCAATGACCGGCCCACCCGTGGGTGGGCGTGCAGAAGTGTCTGCAGTTGCCCCTGGGTTTGCCCCAACTACCGGCCCACCCGTGGGTTGGCGTGCAGAAGTGTCAGGGTTTTCCACTGGGTGTGCCGCAACGGCCGGCCCACCCGTAGGTGGGCGTGCAGAAGTGTCTGAGGGTGCCTCTGGATGTGCAGCAATGGCCTGCCCACCAGTGGGTGGGCGTGTAAAGTGTTTGCGTGTGCCTCTGGCTGTGCAACAACAGCCGGCCCACCCGTGGTTGGGCGTGGAGAAGTGTCTGTAGTTGACCCTGGGTGTGCCGCAACAGCCGGCCCACCCGTGGGTGGGCGTGCAGAAGTTTTCGGGGGTCCCCTGGGTGTGCAGCAATGGCCGGCCCACCCCTGGGTGGGCGTGCAGAAATGTCTGTAGTTGCCCCTGAGTGTGCCGCAACCTCCGGCCCACCCGTGTGTGGACGTGCAGAAGTGTCTGCGTGTGCTTCTGGGTGTGCCGCAATGGCCGGCCCATCCGTGGGTGGTCGTGCAGAATTGTCTGCGGGTGCTTCTGGGTGTGCCGCAATGGCCGGCCCACCCGTGGGTGGGCGTGCAGAAGTGTCTGCGGGTGCTTCTGTGTATGCCGCAATAGCCGGCCCACCCGTGGGTGGGCGTGCAGAAGTGTCTGCGGGTGCCTCTGGGCGTGAAGCAATGGCCGGCCCACCCGTGGATGGGCGTGCAGAAGTGTCTGCGGGTGCGTATGGGTGTGCAGCAACGGCCTGCCCACCAGTGAATGGGCGTGCAGAAGTGTTTGCCGGTGCCTCTGGGTGTGCAGCAACGGCCGGCCCACCCGTGGGTGGGCGTGCAGAAGTGTCTGGTGTTGCCCCTGGGTGTGCTGCAACAGACGGCCCACCCGTGGATGGGCGTGCAGAAATGTCTGGGTTTGCCCCTGGATGTGCCGCAACGGCCGGCCCACCCGTGCGTGGGCGTGCAGAAGTGTCTGCGGGTATCCACTGGGTGTGCAGCAATGGCCGGCCCACCCGTGTGTGGGCGTGCAGAAGTGCCTGTAGTTGCCTCTGGGTGTGCAGCAATGGCCGGCCCACCCCTGGGATGGCGTGCAGAAGTGTCTGTGCGTGCCTCTGGGTGTGCAGAAATGGCCGGCTCACTCGTGTCTGAGCGTGAAGAAGTGCCCGGGCTTTCCCCTGCCTGTGCCGCAACGGCCGGCCCACCCGTGGGTGGGCGTGCACAAGTGTCTGCGGGTGCCCCTAGGTGTATAGCAATGGCCGGCCCACCCGTGGGAGGGCGTGCAGAAATGGCTGTAGTTGCCCCTGGGTGTGCCTCAACGGCCGGCCCACCCGTGTGTGGGCGTGCAGAAGTGTCTGCGGGTGCCTCTGGGTGTGCAGCAACGGCCGGCCCACCCGTGGGTGGGCGTGCAGAAGTGTCTGGTGTTGCCCCAGGGTGTGCTGCAATGGCCGGCCCACCCGTGGGTGGGCGTGCAGAAATGTCTGCAGTTGCCTCTGGGTGTGCAGGAATGGCCGGCCCACCCGTGGGTGGGCGTGCAGAAGTGTCTGCGGGTGTTTCTGGGTGTGCCCAATGGCCGGCCCCCCCGTGGGTGGGCGTGCAGAAGTTTCTGGGATTGCCCCTGCGTGTGCCGCAAAGGCCGGCCCACCTGTGGGTGGGCGTGCAGAAGTGTCTGCGGGTGCCTCTGGGTGTGCAGCAATGGCCGACCCACCCGTGGGTGGGCGTGCAGAAGTGTCTGCGGGTTTCCACTGGGTGTGCAGCAATGGCCGGCCCACCCGTGGGTGGGCGTGCAAAAGGGCCTGCGGATGCTTCTAAGTGTGCCGCAACGGCCGGCCTGCCCGTGGGTGGGCGTGCAGAAGTTTCTGTAGTTGCTCGTTGGTGTGACGCAACGGCCGGCCCACCCGTGCGTGGGCGTGCAAAAGTATTTGTAGTTGACTCTGGTTGTGCCGCAAGGCCGGCCCACCCGTGGGTGGGCGTGCAAAAGTGTCTGCGGGTGCCTCTGGGTGAGCAGCAATGGCCGGCCCACCCGTGGGTGGGCGTGCAGAAGTGTCTGCGGGTGCCTCTGGGTGTGGAGGAATGGCCGGCCCACCCGTGGGTGGGCGTGCAGAAGTGTCTGAGTTGGCTCTTGCGTGTGCCGCAACGGACGGCCCACCCGTGGGTGGGCGTGCAGAAGTGTCTGGGGTTTCCCCTGGGGGTGCCGCAACGGCCGGCCCACCCGTGGGTGGGCGTGCACAAGTGTCTTCGGGTGCCTCTGGGTGTGCAGCAACGGCCGGCCCACCCGTGGGTGGGCGTGCAGAAGTGTCTGCGGATGCCTCTGGGTGTGCAACAACGGCCGGCCCACCCGTGGTGGGCGTGCAGAAGTGTCTGAGTTTGCCCCTGCGTGTGCCGCAACGGCCGGCCCACCCGTGGGTGGGCATGCAGAAGTGTCTGGGGTTTCCACTGGGTGTGCCGCAACGGCTGGCCCACCCGTGTGTGGGCGTGCAGAAGTGTCTGGGGTTTCCCCTGGGGGTGCCGCACCGGCCGGCCCACAAGTGGGTGTGCGTGCAGAAGTGTCTGTAGTTGCCCCTGGGTGTGCCGGAACGGCCGGCCCACCCGTGGGTGGGCGTGCAAAAGTGTCTGCGTGTGCCTCTGGGTGTGCAGCAACGGCCGGCCCACCCGTGTGTAGGCGTGCAGAAGTGTCTAGGTTTTCCCCTGAATGTGTTGCAAAGGCCGGCCTACCCGGTGGGTGGGCGTGCAGAAGTGTCTGGGTTTTCCCCTAGGGGTGCCGCAAAGGCCGGCCCACCCGTGGGTGGGCGTGCAGCGGTGTCTGTAGTTGCCCCTGAGTGTGCCGCAACCCCCGGCCCACCCGTGGGTGGGCGTGCAGAAATGTCTGCAGTTGCCTCTGGGTGTGCGGGAATGGCCGGCCCACCCGTGGGAGGGCGTGCAGAAGTGCCTGCGGGTGCTTCTGGGTGTGCCCAATGGCCGGCCCACCCGTGGGTGGGGGTGCAGAAGTGTCTGCGTGTGCCTCTGGGTGTGCAGCAATAGCCGGTCCACCCCTGGGTGGGCGTGCAGAAGTTTCTGCAGGTGCTTCTGGGTGTGCAGCAATGGCCGTCCCACCCGTGGGTGGGCGTGCAAAAGTGTCTGCGGGTGCCTCTGGGTGTGTAACAAGAGCCGGCCCACCCGTAGTTGGGCGTGCGGAAGTGTCTGCGGCTTCTTCTGGGTGTGCCGCAACTGCCGGCCCGCCCGTGGGTGGGCGTGCAGAAGTGTCTGGTGTTGCCCCTGGGTGTGCCGCAATGGCCGGCCCACCCGTGGGTGGGCGTGCAGAAGTGCCTTGGCTGTCTCCTGCGTGTGCAGCAATGGCCGGCCCACCCGTGGGTGGGCGTGCAAAAGTGTCTGCGGGTGCCTCTTGGTGTGCAGCAATGGCCGGCCCACCCGTCGGAGGGTTTGCAGAAGTGTCTGAAATATCCACTGGGTGTGCCGCAACGGCCGGCCCGCCCGTGGGTGGGCGTGCAGATGTGTCTGTGTTTGACCATGGGTGTGCCGCAACGGCAGGCTCACCCGTGGGTGGGCGTGCAGAACTGTCTGCGGGTGCCTCTGGGTGTGCAACAACGGCCGGCCCACTTGTGGGTGTGCGTGTAGAAGTGTCTGAATTTGCCCCTGGGTGTGCCGCAACGGCCGGCCCACCCGTGGGTGGGCGTGCAGAAGTGTCTGCAGTTGCCTCTGGATGTGCAGCAATGGCCGGCCCACCCGTGTGTGAGCGTGCAGAAGTGTCTGCGCGTGCCTCTGGATGTGCGGCAATGTTCGGCCCACCCGTGGGTGGGCGTGCAGAAGTGTCTGCGCGTGCCTCTGGGTGTGTAGCAATGGCCGGCTCACCCGTGGGTGGGCGTGCAGAATTGTCTGTAGTTGCACCTGGGTGTGCCGCAACGGCCGGTGCACCCGTGTGTGGGCGTACTGAAGTGTCTGGGGTTGCCCCTGGGTGTGCCGCAATGGACGGCCCACCCGTGGGTGGGCGTGCAGAAGTGTCTGTATTTGACTCTGGTTGTGCCGCAACGGCCGCCCCACCCGTGGGTGGGCGTGCAGAAGTGTCTGCGGATGCCTCTGGGTGTGCAACAACGGCTGGCCAACCCGTGGGTGGGCGTGCAGAAGTGTCTGCGGGTGCTTCTGGGTGTGCCGCAATGGCCGGCCCAACCGTGGGTGGGTGTGCAGAAGTGTCTGCGGGTGCCTCTGGGTGTGCCGCAATGGCCGGCCCACCCGTGGGTGGGCGTGCAGAAGTGTCTGCGGGTGCCTCTGGGTGTGCAGCAATGGCCGGCCCACCCGTGGGTGGGCGTGCAAAAGTGTCTGCGGGCGCCTCTGTGTCTGCAGCAATTGCCGGCCCACCCTTGGGTGGGCGTGCAAAAGTGTCTGCGGGTGCTTCTAAGTGTGCCGCAACTTCCGGCCCGCCCGTGGGTGGGCGTGCAGAAGTGTCTGGTGTTGCCCCTGGGTGTGCCGCAATGGCCGGCCCACCCGTGGGTGGGCGTGCAGAAGTGCCTTGGCTGTCTCCTGCGTGTGCAGCAATGGCCGGCCCACCCGTGGGTGGGCGTGCCAAAGTGTCTGCGGGTGCCTCTTGGTGTGCAGCAACCGCCGGCCCACCCGTCGGAGGGTGTGCAGAAGTGTCTGAAATATCCACTGGGTGTGCCGCAACGGCCGGCCCGCCCGTGGGTGGGCGTGCAGAGGTGTCTGTGTTTGACCATGGGTGTGCCGCAACTGCAGGCTCACCCGTGGGTGGGCGTGCAGAAGTGTCTGCGGGTGCCTCTGGGTGTGCAACAACGGCCGGCCCACTTGTGGGTGTGCGTGCAGAAGTGTCTGAATTTGCCCCTGGGTGTGCCGCAATGGCCGGCCCACCCGTGGGTGGGCGTGCAGAAGTGCCTTGGCTGTCTCCTGCGTGTGCAGCAATGGCCGGCCCACCCGTGGGTGGGCGTGCCAAAGTGTCTGCGGGTGCCTCTTGGTGTGCAGCAACCGCCGGCCCACCCGTCGGAGGGTGTGCAGAAGTGTCTGAAATATCCACTGGGTGTGCCGCAACGGCCGGCCCGCCCGTGGGTGGGCGTGCAGAGGTGTCTGTGTTTGACCATGGGTGTGCCGCAACTGCAGGCTCACCCGTGGGTGGGCGTGCAGAAGTGTCTGCGGGTGCCTCTGGGTGTGCAACAACGGCCGGCCCACTTGTGGGTGTGCGTGCAGAAGTGTCTGAATTTGCCCCTGGGTGTGCCGCAACGGCCGGCCCACCCGTGGGTGTGCTTGCAGAAGTGTCTGCGGGTGCCTGTGGGTGTGCAGCAATGGCCGGCCCACCCGTGGGTGGGCGTGCAGAAGTGTCTGCAGTTGCCTCTGGGTGTGCAGCAACAACCGGCCCACCCGTGTGTGGGCGTGCAGAAGTGTCTGCGCGTGCCTCTGGGTGTGCAGCAATGGCCGGCTCACCCGTGGGTGGGCGTGCAGAAGTGTCTGTAGTTGCACCTGGGTGTGCCGCAACGGCAGGCCCACCCGTGGGTGGGCGTGCAGAAGTGTCTGCGCGTACCCCTGGGTGTGCAGCAATGGCCGGCCCACCCGTGGGTGGGCGTGGAGAAGTTCCTGGGGTTTCCCTGCCTGTGCCGCAACGGTCGGCCCACCCGTGGGTGGGCTTGCAGAAGTGTCTGCGGGTGCCTCTGGGTGTGCAGCAACGGCCTGCCCACCCGTGGGTGGGCGTGCAGATGTGTCTGCGGGTGCCTCTGGGTGTGCAGCAACGGCCGGCCCACCCGTGTGTAGGCGTGCAGAAGTGTCTGGGTGTGCCCCTGGATGTGCCGCAACGGCCGGCCCACCCGTGGGTGAACGTGCAGAAGTGTCTGCCTGCGCCCCAGGGTGTGCCGCAATGGCCGGCCCACCCGTGGGTGGGCGTGCAGAAGTGTCTCGGTTTTCCCCTGAATGTGTTGCAAAGGCCGGCCCACCGGTGGGTGGGCGTGCAGAAGTGTCTGGGTTTTCCCCTAGGGGTGTGCCGCAAAGGCCGGGCCACCTGTGGGTGGGCGTGCAGAGGTGTCTGTAGTTGCTCCTGAGTGTGCCGCAACCCACGGCCCACCCGTGGGTGGACGTGCAGAAATGTCTGCAGTTGCCTCTGGGTGTGCGGGAATGGCCGGCCCACCCGTGGGAGGGCGTGCAGAAATGTCTGCAGTTGCCTCTGGGTGTGCGGGAATGGCCGGCCCACCCGTGGGAGGGCGTGCAGAAGTGCCTGCGGGTGCTTCTGGGTGTGCAGCAATGGCCGGCCCACTTGTGGGTGGGGGTGCAGAAGTGTCTGCGGGTGCCTCTGGGTGTGAAGCAATGCCGACCCACCCGTGGGTGGGCGTGCAAAAGTGTCTGCGGGTGCCTCTGGGTGTGCAGCAAAGGCCGGCCCACCCGTGGGTGGGCGTGCAGAAGTGTCTGGGTTTGCCCCTGGATGTGCCGCAACGGCCGTCCCACCCGTGGGTGGGCGTGCAGAAGTGTCTGCGTGCGCCCCTAGGTGTGCCGCAATGGCCGGCCCACCCGTGGGTGGGCGTGCAGAAGTGTCTCGGTTTTCCCCTGAATGTGTTGCAACGGCCGGCCCACCCGTGGGAGGGCGCGCAGAAGTGTCTGTAGTTGCCCCTGGGTGTGCCGCAACGGCCGGCCCACCCGTGGGTGGGCGTGCAGAAGTGTCTGCGGGTGCTTCTGGCTGTGCCGCAATGGCCGGCCCGCCCGTGGGTGGGCGTGCAGAATTGTCTGGTTTTGCCCCTGGGTGTACCGCAATGGCCGGTGCACCCGTGTGTGGGCGTAATGAAGTGTCTGGGGTTGCCCCTGGGTGTGCCGCAATGGACGGCCCACCCGTGGGTGGGCGTGCAAAAGTGTCTGTATTTGACTCTGGTTGTGCCGCAACGGCCGCCCCACCCGTGGGTGGGCGTGCAGAAGTGTCTGCGGATGCCTCTGGGTGTGCAACAACGGCTGGCCCACCCGTGGGTGGGCGTGCAGAAGTGTCTGCGGGTGCTTCTGAATGTGCAGCAACGGCCGGCCCACCTGTGAGTGGGCGTGCACAAGTGTCTGGGGCTTCCACTGGGTGTGCAGCAATGGCCGGCCCACCCCTGGGTGGGCGTGCAGAAGTGTCTGCGGGTGCCTCTGGCTGTTCCGCAATGGCCGGCCCACCCGTGGGTGAGCGTGCAGAAGTGTCTGCGTGTGCCTCTGGGTGTGCAGCAACCGCCGGCCCACCCGTGGGTGGGCGTGCACAAGTGTCTGCGGGTGCCTCTGGGTGCGCAGCAACGGCAGGCCCACCCGTGGGTGGGCGTGCCGAAGTGTCTGCGGGTGCTTCTGGGTGTGCCGAAATGGCCGGCCCACGCTTGGGTGGGCGTGCAGAAGTGTCTGCGTGTGCCTCTGGGTGTGCCGAAATGGCGGGCCCACCCGTGGGTGGGCGTGCAGAAGTGTCTGCGGGCGCCTCTGTGTCTGCAGGAATTGCCGGCTTATCCTTGGGTGGGCGTGCAGAAGTGTCTTCGGGTGCCTCTGGGTGTGTAACAAGAGCCGGCCCACCCGTGGGTGGGCGTGCGGAAGTGTCTGCGGGTTCTTCTGGGTGTGCCGCAATGGCCGGCCCACCCGTGGGTGGGCGTGCAAAAAGGTCTGCGTGTGCTTCTAAGTGTGCCGCAACTGCCGGCCCGCCCGTGGCTGGGCGTGCAGATGTGTCTGCGGGTGCCTCTGGGTGTGTAGCAATGGCCGGCCCACCCGTGGGTGGGCGTGCAGAAGTGTCTGGTGTTGCCCCTGGGTGTGCCGCAATGGCCGGCCCACCCGTGGGTGGGCGTGCAGAAGTGCCTTGGCTGTCTCCTGCGTGTGCAGCAATGGCCGGCCCACCCGTGGTTGGGCGTGCAAAAGTGTCTGCGGGTGCCTCTTGGTGTGCAGCAATGGCCGGCCCACCCGTCGGAGGGTGTGCAGAAGTGTCTGGGTTATCCACTGGGTGTGCCGCAACGGCCGGCCCACCCGTGGGTGGGCGTGCAGAAGTGTCTGCGGGTGCCTCTGGGTGTGCAGCAATGGCCGACCCACCCGTGTGTGGGCGTGCAGAAGTGTTTGCGGGTTTCCACTGGGTGTGCAGCATTGGCCGGCCCACCCGTTGGTGGGCGTGCAAAAGGGCCTGCGGATGCTTCTAAGTGTGCCGCAACGGCCGGCCTGCCCGTGGGTGGGCGTGGAGAAGTTTCTGTAGTTGCTCGTTGGTGTGACGCAACGGCAAGCCCACCCGTTCGTGGGCGTGCAAAAGTGTTTGTAGTTGACTCTGGTTGTGCCGCAAGGCCGGCCCACCCGTGGGTGGGCGTGCAGAAGTGTCTGCGGGTGCCTCTGGGTGAGCAGCAATGGCCGGCCCACCCGTGGGTGGGCGTGCAGAAGTGTCTGCGGGTGCCTCTGGGTGTGGAGGAATGGCCGGCCCACCCGTGGGTGGGCGTGCAGAAGTGTCTGAGTTGGCTCTTGCGTGTGCCGCAACGGCCGGCCCACCCGTGTGTGGGCGTGCAGAAGTGTCTGGGGTTTCCCCTGGGGGTGCGGCAACGGCCGGCCCACCCGTGCTTGGGCGTGCACAAGTGTCTGCGGGTGCCTCTGGCTGTGTAGCAATGGCCGGCCCACGCGTGGGTGGGCGTGCAGAAGTGTCTGCGGATGCCTCTGGGTGTGCAACAATGGCCGGCCCACCCGTGGCTGGGCGTGCAGATGTGTCTGCGCGTGCCTGTGGGTGTGCAGCAATGGCCGGCCGACCCGTGGGTGGGCGTGCAGAAGTGTCTGCGGTTGCCTCTGGGTGTGTAGCAACGGCCAGCCCACCCCTGTGTGGGCGTGCAGAAGTGTCTGCGCGTGCCTCTGGATGTGCGGCAATGGTCGGCCCACCCGTGGGTGGGCGTGCAGAAGTGTCTGCGCGTGCCTCTGGGTGTGCAGCAATGGCCAGCTCACCCGTGGGTGGGCGTGCAGAAATGTCTGTAGTTGCACCTGGGTGTGCCGCAACGGCAGGCCCACCCGTGGGTGGGCGTGCAGAAGTGTCTGCGCGTGCCACTGGGTGTGCAGCAATGGCCGGCCCACCCGTGGGAGGGCGTGGAGAAGTGCCTGGGCTTTTCCTGCGTGTGCCGCAACGGTCGGCCCACCCGTGGGTGGGCGTGCAGAAGTGTCTACGTGCGCCCTTAGGGGTGCCGCAACGGCCGGCCTACCCGTGGGTGGGCGTGCAGAAGTGTCTGGGGTTTCCACTGGGTGTGCCGCAACGGCCGACCCACCCGTGGGTGGGCGTGCAGAAGTACCTTGGCTGTCCACTTCGTGTGCTGCAATGGCCGGCCCACCCGTGGGTGGGCGTGCAGAAGTGTCTGGGCTTTTCCCTGCGTGTGCCGCAACGGCAGGCCCACCCGTGGGTGGGCGTGCAGAAGTGTCTGTAGTTGCCCCTGAATGTGCTGCAACGGCCGGCCCACCCGTGGTTTGGCGTGAAGAAGTGTTTGCGGGTGAGTCTGGGTGTGCAACAACGGCCGGCCCACATGTGGGTGGGCGTGCGGAAGTGTCTGGGTTTGCCCATGGGTGTGCAGCAACGGTCGGCCCACCCGTGGGTGGGCGTGCAGAAGTGTCTACGTGCGCCCCTAGGTGTGCCGCAACTGTCGGCCTACACGTGGGTGGGCGTGCAGAAGTGTCTGTTGTTGCCTCTGGGTGTGCCGCAACTGGCTCCTCACCCGTGGGAGGGCGTGAAGAAGTGTCTGGTGTTTCCTCTGGATGTGCCGCAACGGCCGGCCCACCCGTGGGTGGGCGTGCAGAAGTACCTTGGCTGTCCCCTGCGTGTGCTGCAATGGCCGGCCCACCGTCGTGGGCGTGCAGAAGTGTCTGTAATTGCCCCTGGGTGTGCGGCTACGGCCGGCCCACCCGTGGGTAGGCGTGCAGAAGTGTATGTAATTGCCCCTGGGTGTGCCGCAACACCCGGCCCACCCTTCACTGGGCGTGCAGAAGTGTCTGCGCGTGCCTCTGGGTGTGCAGCAATGGCCAGCTCACCCGTGGGTGGGCGTGCAGAAGTGTCTGTAGTTGCACCTGGGTGTGCCGCAACGGCCGGCCCACCCGTGGGTGGGCGTGCAGAAGTGTTTGCGCGTGCCCCTGGGTGTGCAGCAATGGCCGGCGCACCGGTGGGAGGGCGTGGAGAAGCGCCTGGGCTTTTCCTGCGTGTGCCGCAACGGTCGGCCCACCCGTGGGTGGGCGTGCAGAAGTGTCTACGTGCGCCCTTAGGTGTGCCGCAACGGCCGGCCTACCCGTGGGTGGGCGTGCAGAAGTGTCTGGGGTTTCCACTGGGTGTGCCGCAACGGCCGGCCCACCCGTGGGTGGGCGTGCAAAAGTACCTTGGCTGTCCCCTGAGTGTGCTGCAATGGCCGGCCCACCCGTGGGTGGGCGTGCAGAAGTGTCTGCGTGTGCCTCTGGGTGTGCAGCAATGGCCGGCCCACCCGTGGTTTGGCGTGCAGAAGTGTCTGCGGGTGAGTCTGGGTGTGCAACAACGGCTGGCCCACTTGTGGGTGGGCGTGCAGAAGTGTCTGGGTTTGCCCATGGGTGTGCTGGAACGGTCGGCCCACCCGTGGGTGGCCGTGCAGAAGTGTCTACGTGCGCCCCTAGGCGTGCCGCAACTGCCGGCCTACCCGTGGGTGGGCGTGGAGAATGGTCTGGTGTTGCCTCTGGGTGTGCCGCAACTGGCGGCTCACCCGTGGGAGGGCGTGAATAAGTGTCTGGTGTTTCCACTGGGTGTGCCGCAACGGCCGGCCCACCCGTTAATGGGCGTGCAGAGGTGACTGGGGTCGCCTCTGGGTGTGCCGACACGGCCGGACCACCCGTGGGTGGGCGTGCAGAAGGGTTTGCAGTTGCCTCTGGGTGTGCCGCCACGGCCGGCCCACCCGTGTGGTGGCGTGCAGAAGGGCCTGCGGTTGCCTCTGGGTGTGCCGCCAGGGCCTCCCCACCCGTGGGTGAACGTGCAGAACTGTTTGCATGTGCCTCTGGCTGTGCCGCCAGGGCCTGCCCATCCGTGGGTGGGCGTGCTAAAGGGTTTGCCTTTGCCTCTGAGTGTGCCGCCACGGCCGGCCCACCTGTGGGTGGGCGTGCAGAAGGGCCTGCGGTTGCCTCTGGGTGTGCCGCCACGGCCGTCCCACCCGTGGGTGGGCGCGCAGAAGGGCCTGCGGTTGCCTCTGGTTGTGCCTCCACGGCCGGCCAACCGTGGGTGGGCGCAAAAGGACTGTTCGCGTATGCCTCTGGGTGTGCAGCAATGGCCGGCCCACCCGTGGGTGGTCGTGCAGAACTGTTTGCATGTGCCTCTGGGTGTGCAGCAACGGCCGGCACACCCGTGGGTTCTTTGCAGAAGGCCCTGCGCTTGCCTCTGGGTGTGCCGCCACGGCCGGCCTACCCGTGGGTGGGCCTGCAGTGCGACCTGCGTTTAGCTCTGGGTGTGCTGCTAAGCAGGCCCACCCGTGGGTGGGCGTGCAGAATGGCCTGCGCTTGCCTCTGGATTGATGCAACGACCAGATTACCCGTGAGTGGGCGTGCAGAAGGGCCTGCGGTTGCCTCTGGGTGTGCCGCCATGGCCGGCCCACCCGTGGGTGGGCGTGCAGAAGGACCTGCTGTTGCCTCAGGGTGTGCCTCCACGGCCGGCCTACCGTGGGTGGGCGCGCAGGATTGTTCGCGTGTGCCTCTGAGTGTGCCGCCACGGCCGGCCAACAGTGGGTGGGCCTGCAGAAAGGCCTGCGGTTGCCTCTGGGTGTGCCGCCACGGCCGGCCCACCCGTGGGTGGGCGCGCAGGACTGTTCGCGTATGCCTCTGGGTGTGCAGCAATGGCCGGCCCACCCGTGGGTGGGCGTGCAGAACGGCGTGAGGTTGCCTCTGGGTGTGCCGCTACGGCCGGCCAACCGTGGGTGGGCTTGCAGAAAGGCCTGCGGTTGCCTCTGGGTGTGCCGCCACGGCCGGCCCACCCGTGGGTGGGCGTGCAGAAGGGCCTGCGGTTGCCTCTCTGTGTGCCGCCACGGCCGGCCCATCCGTGGGTGGGCGTGCTAAAGGGTTTGCCTTTGCCTCTGAGTGTGCCGCCACGGCCGGCCCACCTGTGGGTGGGGCGTGCAGAAGGAAGCCTCGCGGTTGCCTCTGGGTGTGCCGCCCACGGCCGTCCCACCCGTGGGTGGGGCGTGCAGAAGGAGCCTGCGGTTGCCTCTGGGTGTGCCGCCGAGCCGGCCCACCCGTGGGTGGGGCGTGCAGAAGGGTTTCGCGTTTGCCTCTGAGTGTGCCGCCACGGCCGGCCCTCCAGTGGGTGGGCGTGCAGAAGGGCCTGCGTTTGCCTCTGAGTGAGCCGCCACGGCCGGCCCACTCGTGGGTGGTCGTGCAGAACTGTTTGCGTGTGCCTCTGGGTGTGCAGCAACGGCCGGCACACCCGTGGGTTCTTTGCCGAAGGCCCTGCGGTTGCCTCAGGGTGTGCCGCCATGGCCGGCCCACCCGTTGGTGGGCGTGCAGAAAAGCCTGCGGTTGCCTCTGGATTGATGCAACGACCAGATTACCCGTGAGTGGGCGTGCAGAAGGGCCTGCGGTTGCCTCTGGGTGTGCCGCCACGGCCGGCCCTCCAGTGGGTGGGCCGTGCAGAAGGGCCTGCGGTTGCCTCTGGGTGTGCCGCCACGGCCGGCCCACCCGTGGGTGGGCGTGCAGAAGGGTTTGCGTTTGCCTCTGAGTGTGCCGCCACGGCCGGCCCACCCGTGGGTGGGCGTGCAGAAGGGCCTGCGGTTGCCTCTGGGTGTGCCGCCAAGGCCGGCCCACCCGTGGGTGGGCGTGCAGAAGGGCCTGCAGTTTCCTCTGCGTGTGCCGCCACGGCCGGCCCACCACAGGGTGGGCGTGTTAAAGGGTTTGCCTTTGCCTCCGAGTGTGCCGCCACGGCCGGCCCACCTGTGGGTGGGCGTGCAGAAGGGCCTTCGGTTGCCTCTGGAGTGTGCCGCCACGGCCGGCCCACCCGTGGGTGGGCGTGCAGAAGGGTTTGCGTTTGCCTCTGGGTGTGCCGCCACGGCCGGCCCACCCGTGGGTGGGCGTGCAGAAGGGCCTGCGGTTGCCTCTGGGTGTGCCACCACAGGCGGCCCACCCGTGGGTGGGCGTGCAGAAGAGCCTGCAGTTGCCTCTGGGTGTGCCGCCACGGCTGGCAAACCCGTGGGTGGGAGTGCAGAAGGGCCTGCGGTTGCCTCTGGGTGTGCCGCCACGGCCGGCCCACCCGTGGGAGGGCGTGCAGAAGGGCCTGCGGTTGCCTCTGGGTGTGCCGCCACGGGCGCCCCACCCGTGGGTGGTCGTGCAGAACTGTTTGCGTGTGTCTCTGGGTGTGCCGCCACGACCGGCCCACCCGTGTGGTGGCGTGCAGAAGGGCCTGCAGTTGTCTCTGGGTGTGCCACCACGGCAGGCCCACCCGTGGTTGGTCGTGCAGAAGGGCCTGCGGTTGCCTCTGGGTGTGCCGTCAGGGCCGGCCCACCCGTGGGTGGGCGTGCAGAAGGGCCTGCAGTTTTTTCTGGGTTGACGCAACGGACGGCCCACCCGTTGGTGGGAGTGCAGAAGGCCCTGCGGTTGCCTCTGGGTGTGCCGCCACGGCCGGCCCGTCCGTGGGTGGGCGTGCAGAACTGTTTGCAATTGCCTCTGGGTGTGCCGCCACAGCCGGCCCACCCGTGGGTGGCCGTGCAGAACTGTTTGCGTGTACCTCTGGGTGTGCCGCCACGGCCGGCCCACCCGTGGGTCGGTGTGCAGAAGGGCCTGCAGTTGCCTCTGGGTGTGCCACCACGGCCAGCCCACCCGTGGGTGGGCGTGCAGAAGGGCCTGCGGTTGCCTCTGGGTGTTCCATTGGGGCCAGCCCACCCGTGGGTGGGCTTGCAGAAGTGTCTGGTGCTTCCCCTGGGTGTACCGCAACGGCCGGCCCACCCGTGTGTGGGCGTGCAGAAGTGTCTGGTGCTTCCCCTGGGTGTACCGCAATGGCCGGCCCACCCGTGGGTGGGCGTGCAGAAGTGTCTGGTGCTTCCCCTGGGTGTACCGCAATGGCGGGCCCACCCGTGGATGGGCGTGCAGAAGTGTCTGCGTGTGCCTCGGTGTATGCAGCAATGGCCGGCCCACCCATGTGTGGGCTTGCAGAACTGTCTGCGGGTGCTTCTGGGTGTGCCGCAATGGCCGGCCCACCCATGTGTGGGCTTGCAGAACTGTCTGCGGGTGCCTCTGGGTGTGCAGCAATGGCCGGCCAACCCGTGGCTGGGCGTGCAGACGTGTCTGCGGGTGCCTCTGGGTGTGTAGCAACGGCAGTCCCACCCGTGGTTTGGCGTGCAGAAGTGTCTGTAATTGCACCTGGGTGTGCCGCAACGGCCGGCCCACCCGTGGGTGGGCGTGCAGAGGTGTCTGGGTTTGACCATGGGTGTGCCGCAACTGCCGGCTCACCCGTGGGTGGGCGTGCAGAAGTGTCTGCGGGTGCCTCTGGGTGTGCCGCCACGGCCGGCCCACCCGTGTGGTGGCGTGCAGAAGGGCCTGCGGTTGCCTCTGGGTGTGCCGCCACGGCCGCCCCACCCGGGGGTGGGCGTGCAGAACTGTTTGCATGTGCCTCTGGGTGTGCCGCCAGAGACGGCCCACCCGTGTGTGGGCGTTCAGAACTGTTTGCGTGAGGCTCTGTGTGTGCCGCCACGGCCGGCCCACCCGTGGGTGGGCGTGCAGAATGGCCTGCGGTTGCCTCAGGGTGTGCCGCCACGGCCGGCCCACCCGTTGGTGGGCGTGCAGAAAAGCCTGCGGTTGCCTCTGGATTGATGCAACGACCAGATTACCCGTGAGTGGGCGTGCAGAAGGGCCTGCGGTTGCCTCTGAGTGTGCCGCCATGGCCGGCCCACCCGTGGGTGGGCGTGCAGAAGGACCTGCTGTTGCCTCTGGGTGTGCCTCCACGGCCGGCCTACCGTGGGTGGGCGCGCAGGACTGTTCGCGTGTGCCTCTGAGTGTGCCGCCACGGCCGGCCCACCCGTGGGTGGGCGTGCAGAATGGTCTGCGGTTGCCTCTGGGTGTGCCGCTTCGGCCGGCCAACAGTGGGTGGGCCTGCAGAAGGGCCTGCAGTTTCCTCTGCGTGTGCCCCCACGGCCGGCCCACCCGTGGGTGGGCGTGTTAAAGGGTTTGCCTTTGCCTCCGAGTGTGCCGCCACGGCCGGCCCACCTGTGGGTGGGCGTGCAGAAGGGCCTGCGGTTGCCTCTGGGTGTGCCGCCACGGCCGGCCCACCCGTGGGTGGGCGTGCAGAAGGGTTTGCGGTTGCCTCTGGGTGTGCCGCCACGGCCGGCCCACCCGTGTGGTGGCGTGCAGAAGGGCCTGCGGTTGCCTCTGGGTGTGCCGCCACGGCCGCCCCACCCGTGGGTGGTCGTGCAGAACTGTTTGCGGTTGCCTCTGGGTGTGCCGCCACAACCGGCCCACCCGTGTGGTGGCGTGCAGAAGGGCCTGCAGTGATCTCTGGGTGTGCCACCACGGCAGGCCCACCCGTGGTTGGGCGTGCAGAAGGGCCTGCGGTTGCCTCTGGGTGTGCCGTCAGGGCCGGCCCACCCGTCGGTGGGCGTGCAGAAGGGCCTGCAGTTTTTTCTGGGTTGACGCAACGGACGGCCCACCCGTTTGTGGGATTGCAGAAGGCCCTGCGGTTGCCTCTGGGTGTGCCGCCACGGTCGGCCTACGAGTGGGTGGGCCTGCAGAAGGGCCTGCGTTTACCTCTGGGTGTGCCGCCACGGTAGGCCCAACCGTGGGTGGGCGTGCAGAAGGCCCTGCGTTTACCTCTGGGTGTGCTGCCACGGTAGGCTCAACCGTGGGTGGGCGTACAGAAGGCCCTGCGGTTGCCTCTGGGTGTGCCGCCACGGTAGGCCCACCCGTGGGTGGGCGTGCAGAAGGGCATGCGGTTGCCTCTGGGTGTGCCGCCACAGTCGGCGTACCCGTGAGTGGGCCAGCAGAACGGCCTGCGATTACCTCTGGGTGTGCCGCCACGGCCGGCCCACCCGTGGGTGGGCATGCAGAAGGGTTTGCGGTTGCCTCTGGGTGTGCCGCCACGGCCGGCCCACCCGTGTGGTGGCGTGCAGAAGGGCCTGCGGTTGCCTCTGGGTGTGCCGCCACGGCCGCCCCACCCGTCGGTGGGCGTGCAGAACTGTTTGCGTGTGTTTCTGGGTGTGCCGCCAGGGCCTGCCCACCCGTGGGTAGGCGTGCAGAACTGTTTTCGTGAGGCTCTAAGTGTGCCGCCACGGCCGGCCCAACCCGTGGGTGGGCGTGCAGAAGAGCCTGCAGTTGCCTCTGCGTGTGCCGCCACGGCCGGCCTATTCGTGGGTGGGCGTGCAGAAGGGCCTGCGATTGCCTTTGGGTGTGCCGCCACGGCCGGCCCACCCGTGGGTGGGCGTTCAGAAGGGCCTGCAGTTGCCTCTGGGTGTGCCGCCACGGCCGGCCCGTCCGTGGGTGGGCGTGCAGAACTGTTTGCATTTGCCTCTGGGTGTGCCGCCACGGCCGGCCCACCCGTGGGTGGCCGTGCAGAACTGTTTGCGTGTACCCCAGGGTGTGCCGCCACGGCCGGCCCACCCGTGGGTCGGTGTGCAGAAGGGCCTGCAGTTGCCTCTGGGTGTGCCACCACGGCCAGCCCACCCGTGGGTGGGGCTGCAGAAAGAAGCCTCGCGGTTGCCTCTGGGTGTTCCATTAGGGCCGGCCCAGTCGTGGGTGGGCTTGCAGAAGTGTCTGGTGCTTCCCCTGGGTGTACCGCAACGGCCGGCCCACCCGTGTGTGGGCGTGCAGAAGTGTCTGGTGCTTCCCCTGGGTGTACCGCAATGGCCGGCCCACCCGTGGGTGGGCGTGCAGAAGTGTCTGGTGCTTCCCCTGGGTGTACCGCAACGGCGGGCCCACTCGTGGATGGGCGTGAAGAAGTGTCTGCGGGTGCCTCTGGGTGTGCAGCAATGGCCGGCCCACCCGTGTGTGGGCTTGCAGAAGTGTCTGCGTGTGCCTCTGTGTATGCAGCAATGGCCGGCCCACCCATGTGTGGGCTTGCAGAACTGTCTGCGGGTGCTTCTGGGTGTGCAGCAATGGCCGGCCAACCCGTGGCTGGGCGTGCAGACGTGTCTGCGTGTGCCTCTGGTTGTGTAGCAACGGCAGTCCCACCCGTGGTTTGGCGTGCAGTAGTGTCTGTAATTGCCCCTGAGTGTGCCGCAACGGCCGGCCCACCCGTGGGTGGGCGTGCAGAGGTGTCTGGGTTTGACCATGGGTGTGCCGCAACTGCCGGCTCAACCGTGGGTGGGCGTGCAGAAGTGTCTGCGGGTGCCTCTGGGTGTGCAACAACGGCCGGCCCACCCGTGTGGTGGCGTGCAGAAGGGCCTGCGGTTGCCTCTGGGTGTGCCGCCACGGCCGGCCCACCCGTGGGTGGGCGTGCAGAACTGTTTGCTTGTGCCTCTGGGTGTGCCGCCAGGGACGGCCCACCCGTGGGTGGGCGTGCAGAACTGTTTGCGTGAGGCTCTGTGTGTGCCGCCACTGCCGGCCCACCCGTGGGTGGGCGTGCAGAATGGCCTGCGGTTGCCTCTGGGTGTGCCGCCACGGCCGGCCCACCCGTTGATGGGCGTGCAGAAAAGCCTGCGGTTGCCTCTGGATTAATTCAACGGCCAGATTACCCATGAGTGGGGCGTGCAGAAGGGCCTGCGGTTGCCTCTGGGTGTGCCTCCACGGCCGGCCTACCGTGGGTGGGCGCGCAGGACTGTTGGCGTGTGCCTCTGAGTGTGCCGCCACGGCCGGCCCACCCGTGGGTGGGGCGCGCAGAAGGGTTTCGCGTTTGCCTCTGAGTGTGCCGCCACGGCCGGCCCACCCGTGGGTGGGGCGTGCAGAAGAGCCTCGCGGTTGCCTCTGGGTGTGCCGCCAAGGCCGGCCCACCCGTGGGTGGGCTGTGCAGAAAGGCCTGCAGTTTCCTCTGCGTGTGCCGCCACGGCCGGCCCACCCAGGGTGGGGCGTGTTAAAGGGTATGCCTTTGCCTCCGAGTGTGCACGCCACGGCCGGCCCACCTGTGGGTGGGCGTGCAGAAGGGCCTGCGGTTGCCTCTGGGTGTGCCGCCACGGCCGGCCCACCCGTGGGTGGGCGTGCAGAAGGGTTTGCGGTTGCATCTGGGTGTGCCGCCACGGCCGGCCCACCCGTGGGTGGGCGTGCAGAACGGCCTGCGGTTGCCTCTGGGTGTGCCACCACAGTCGGCCCACCCGTGGGTGGGCGTGCAGAAGAGCCTGCAGTTGCCTCTGGGTGTGCCGCCACGGCTGGCAAACCCGTGGGTGGGCGTGCAGAAGGGCCTGCGGTTGCCTCTGGGTGTGCCGCCACGGCCGGCCCACCCGTGGGAGGGCGTGCAGAAGGGCCTGCGGTTGCCTCTGGGTGTGCCGCCACGGCCGCCCCACCCGTGGGTGGTCGTGCAGAACTGTTTGAGGTTGCCTCTGGGTGTGCCGCCACAACCGGCCCACCCCTGTGGTGGCGTGCAGAAGGGCCTGCAGTTGTCTCTGGGTGTGCCACCACGGCAGGCCCACCCGTGGTTGGGCGTGCAGAAGGGCCTGCGGTTGCCTCTGGGTGTGCCGTCAGGGCCGGCCCACCCGTCGGTGGGCGTGCAGAAGGGCCTGCAGTTTTTCTGGGTTGACGCGGGGACTGACGGCCCACCCGTTGGTGGGAGTGCAGAAGGCCCTGCGGTTGCCTCTCTGGGTGTGCCGCCACGGTCGGCCTACGAGTGGGTGGGCCTGCAGAAGGGCCTGCGTTTACCTCTGGGTGTGCCACCACGGTAGGCCCAACCGTGGGTGGGCGTGCAGAAGGCCCTGCGTTTACCTCTGGGTGTGCTGCCACGGTAGGCTCAACCGTGGGTGGGCGTGCAGAAGGCCCTGCGGTTGCCTCTGGGTGTGCCGCCACGGTAGGCCCACCCGTGGGTGGGCGTGCAGAAGGGCATGCGGTTGCCTCTGGGTGTGCCGCCACAGTCGGCGTACCCGTGAGTGGGCCAGCAGAACGGCTTGCGGTTGCCTCTGGGTGTGCCGTCAGGGCCGGCCCACCCATTGGTGGGCGTGCAGAAGGGCCTGCAGTTTTTTCTGGGTTGACGCAACGGACGGCCCACCCGTTGGTGGGAGTGCAGAAGGCCCTGCGGTTGCCTCTGGGTGTACCGCCACGGTCGGCCTACGAGTGGGTGGGCCTGCAGAACGGCCTGCGTTTACCTGTGGGTGTGCTGCCACGGTAGGCCCAACCGTGGGTGGGCGTGCAGAAGGCCCTGCGTTTACCTCTGGGTGTGCCGCCACGGTAGGCCCACCCGTGGGTGGGCGTGCAGAAGGGTTTGCGGTTGCCTCAGGGTGTGCCGCCACGGCCGGCCCACCCGTGTGGTGGCGTGCAGAAGGGCCTGCGCTTGCCTCTGGGTGTGCCGCCACGGCCGCCCCACCCGTCGGTGGGCGTGCAGAACTGTTTGCGTGTGTTTCTGGGTGTGCCGCCAGGGCCTCCCCACCCGTGGGTAGGCGTGCAGAACTGTTTGCGTGAGGCTCTAAGTGTGCCGCCACGGCCGGCCAACCCGTGGGTGGGCGTGCAGAAGAGCCTGCAGTTGCCTCTGCGTGTGCCGCCACGGCCGACCTATTCGTGGGTGGGCGTGCAGAAGGGCCTGCGGTTGCCTTTGGGTGTGCCGCCACGGCCGGCCCACCCGTGGGTGGGCGTTCAGAAGGGCCTGCAGTTGCCTCTGGGTGTGCCGCCACGGCCGGCCCGTCCGTGGGTGGGCGTGCAGAACTGTTTGCAATTGCCTCTGGGTGTGCATACGGCCGGCCCACCCGTGGGTGGCCGTGCAGAACTGTTTGCGTGTACCCCTGGGTGTGCCCGCCACGGCCGGCCCACCCGTGGTCGGTGTGCAGAAGGGCCTGCAGTTGCCTCTGGGTGTGCCACCACGGCCAGCCCACCCGTGGGTGGGGCGTGCAGAAGGCCTCGCGGTTGCCTCTGGGTGTTCCATTAGGGCCGGCCCACTCGTGGGTGGGCGTGCAGAAGTGTCTGGTGCTTCCCCTGGGTGTACCGCAACGGCCGGCCCACCCGTGTGTGGGCGTGCAGAAGTGTCTGGTGCTTCCCCTGGGTGTACCGCAATGGCCGGCCCACCCGTGGGTGGGCGTGCAGAAGTGTCTGGTGCTTCCCCTGGGTGTACCGCAACGGCGGGCCCACCCGTGGATGGGCGTGAAGAAGTGTCTGCGCGTGCCTCTGGGTGTGCAGCAATGGCCGGCCCACCCATGTGTGGGCTTGCAGAAGTGTCTGCGTGTGCCGCTGTGTACGCAGCAATGGCCGGCCCACCCATGTGTGGGCTTGCAGAACTGTCTGCGGGTGCTTCTGGGTGTGCAGCAATGGCCAGCCAACCCGTGGCTGGGCGTGCAGACGTGTCTGCGTGTGCCTCTGGGTGTGTACCAACGGCAGTCCCACCCGTGGTTTGGCGTGCAGAAGTGTCTGTAATTGCCCCTGGGTGTGCCGCAACGGCCGGCCCACCCGTGGGTGGGCGTGCAGAGGTGTCTGGGTTTGACCATGGGTGTGCCGCAACTGCCGGCTCACCCGTGGGTGGGCGTGCAGAAGTGTCTGCGGGTGCCTCTGGGTGTGCAACAACGGCCGGCCCACCCGCGGGTGGGCGTGCAGAAATATTTGCGTGTACCCCTGGGTGTGCCGCCACGGCCGGCCCACCCGTGGATGGGCGTGCAGAAGGGTCTGCGGTTGCCTCTGGGTGTGCCGACACGGCCGGACCACCCGTGGGTGGGCGTGCAGAAGGGTTTGAAGTTGCCTCTGAGTGTGCAACAACGGCCGGCCCACCCGTGGGTGGGCGTGCAGAAAGAAGCCTGCAGTTTTTCTGGGTTGGCGCTAGCGGACGGCCCACCCGTTGGTGGGAGTGCAGAAGGGCCTGCGGTTGCCTCTGGGTGTGCCGCCACGGTCGGCCTACGAGTGGGTGGGCCTACAGAAGGGCCTGCGTTTACCTCTGGGTGTGCCGCCACGGTAGGCCCAACCGTGGGTGGGCGTGCAGAAGGCCCTGCGTTTACCTCTGGGTGTGCTGCCACGGTAGGCCCAACCGTGGGTGGGCGTGCAGAAGGCCCTACGGTTGCCTCTGGGTGTGCCGCCACGGTAGGCCCAACCGTGGGTGGGCGTGCAGAAGGGCATGCGGTTGCCTCTGGGTGTGCCGCCACAGTCGGCGTACCCGTGAGTGGGCCAGAAGAACGGCCTGCGATTACCTCTGGGTGTGCCGCCACGGCCAGCCCACCCGTGGGTGGGCGTGCAGAACTGTTTGCGTGAGGCTCTAAGTGCGCCGCAATTGCCGGCCCACCCATGGGTGGGCGTGCAGAAGTGTCTGAATTTGCCTCTGGGTGTGCCGTAACGGACGGCCCACCCGTTGGTGGGAGTGCAGAAGGCCCTGCGGTTGCCTCTGGGTGTGCCGCCACAGTCGGCGTACCCGTGAGTGGGCCAGCAGAACGGCCTGCGATTACCTCTGGGTGTGCCGCCACGGTAGGCCCACCCGTGGGTGGGCGTGCAGAAGGGATTGCGGTTGCCTCTGGGTGTGCCGCCACGGCCGGCCCACCCGTGTGGTGGCGTGCAGAAGGGCCTGTGCTTGCCTCTGGGTGTGCCGCCACGGCCGCCCCACCCGTCGGTGGGCGTGCAGAACTGTTTGCGTGTGTTTCTGGGTGTGACGCCAGGGCCTGCCCACCCGTGGGTAGGCGTGCAGAACTGTTTGCGTGAGGCTCTAAGTGTGCCGCCACGGCCGGCCAACCCGTGGGTGGGCGTGCAGAAGAGCCTGCTGTTGCCTCTGGGTGTGCCGCCACGGTCGGCCTACGAGTGGGTGGGCCTGCAGAAGGGCCTGCGTTTACCTCTGGGTGTGCCGCCACGGTAGGCCTACGAGTGGGTGGGCCTGCAGAACGGCCTGCGTTTACCTCTGGGTGTGCCGCCACGGAAGACCCAACCGTGGGTGGGCGTGCAGAAGGCCCTGCGTTTACCTCTGGGTGTGCTGCCACGGTAGGCCCAATCGTGGGTGGGCGTGCAGAAGGGCATGCGGTTGCCTCTGGGTGTGCCACCACAGCCGGCCCACCCGTGGGTGGGCGTGCAGAAGAGCCTGCAGTTGCCTCTGGGTGTGCCGCCACGGCTGGCAAACCCGTGGGTGGGAGTGCAGAAGGGCCTGCGGTTGTCTCTGGGTGTGCCGCCACGGCCGGCCCACCCGTGGGAGGGCGTGCAGAAGGGCCTGCAGTTGCCTCTGGGTGTGCCGCCACGACCGGCCCACCCGTGTGGTGGCGTGCAGAAGGACCTGCAGTTGTCTCTGGGTGTGCCACCACGGCAGGCCCACCCGTGGTTGGGCCTGCAGAACGGCCTGCGTTTACCTCTGGGTGTGCCGCCACGGTAGGCCCAACCGTGGGTGGGCGTGCAGACGGCCATGCGTTTATCTCTGGGTGTGCTGCCACGGTAGGCCCAACCGTGGGTGGGCGTGCAGAAGGCCCTGCGGTTGCCTCTGGGTGTGCCGCCACGGTAGGCGCACCCGTGGGTGGGCGTGCAGAAGGGTTTGCGGTTGCCTCTGGGTGTGCCGCCACGGCCGGCCCACCCGTGTGGTGGCGTGCAGAAGGGCCTGCGCTTTCCTCTGGGTGTGCCGCCACGGCCGCCCCACCCGTCGGTGGGCGTGCAGAACTGTTTGCGTGTGTTTCTGGGTGTGCCGCCAGGGCCTGCCCACCCGTGGGTAGGCGTGCAGAACTGTTTGCGTGAGGCTCTAAGTGCGGCGCAATTGCCGGCCCACCCGTGGGTGGGCGTGCAGAAGTGTCTGCGGGTGCCTCTGGGTGTGCAACAAGGGCCGGCCCATTCGTGGGTGGGCGTGCAGAAGTGTCTGAATTTGCCCCTGGGTGTGCCGTAACGGACTGCCCACCCGTTGGTGGAAGTGCAGAAGGCCCTGCGGTTGCCTCTGGGTGTGCCGCCACGGCCGGCCCACCCCAGGGTGGGCGTGTTAAAGGGTTTGCCTTTGCCTCTGGGTGTGCCGCCACGGCCGGCCCACCTGTGGGTGGGCGTGCAAAAGTGTCTGCGGGTGCCTCTGGGTGTGCAACAACAGCCGGCCCACCCGTGGGTTGGCGTGCAGAAGTGTCTGGTATTCCCCCTGGGTGTGCCGCAATGGCCGGCCCACCCGTGGGTGGGCGTGCAGAAGTGTCTGCGGGTGCCCCTGGGTGTGCCGCCACGGCCGGCCCACCCGTTAATGGGCGTGCAGAGGTGACTGGGGTCGCCTCTGGGTGTGCCGACACGGCCGGACCACCCGTGGGTGGGCGTGCAGAAGGGTTTGCAGTTGACTCTGGGTGTGCCGCCACGGCCGGCCCACCCGTGTGGTGGCGTGCAGAAGGGCCTGCGGTTGCCTCTGGGTGTGCCGCCAGGGCCGCCCCACCCGTGGGTGAACGTGCAGAACTGTTTGCATGTGCCTCTGGCTGTGCCGCCAGGGCCGGCCCACCCGTGGTTGAGCCTGCAGAATGGCCTGCGGTTGCCTTTGGGTGTGCCGCCACGGCCCGCCCACCCGTTGGTGGGCGTGCAGAAGGGCCTGCGGTTGCCTCTGGGTGTGCCGCCACGGCCGGCCCACCCGTGGGTGGGCGTCCAGAAGGGCCTGCGGTTTCGTCTGGGTTGATGCAACGACCAGGTGACCCGTGAGTGGGCGTGCAGGAGGGCATGCGGTTGCCTCTGGGTGTGCCGCCATGGCCGGCCCACCCGTGGGTGGGCGCGCAGAAGGGCCTGCGGTTGCCTCTGGGTGTGCCTCCACGGCCGGCCAACCGTGGGTGGGCGCAAAAGGACTGTTCGCGCATGCCTCTGTGTGTGCAGCAATGGCCGGCCCACCCGTGGGTGGGCTTGCAGAAAGGCCTGCGGTTGCCTCTGGGTGTGCCGCCACGGCCGGCCCACCCGTGGGTGGGCGTGCAGAAGGGCCTGCGGTTGCCTCTGGGTGTGCCGCCACGGCCGGCCCACCCGTGGGTGGGCGTGCTAAAGGGTTTGCCTTTGCCTCTGAGTGTGCCGCCACGGCCGGCCCACCTGTGGGTGGGCGTGCAGAAGGGCCTGCGGTTGCCTCTGGGTGTGCATACGGCCGTCCCACCCGTGGGTGGGGCGTGCAGAAGAGCCTCGCGGTTGCCTCTGGGTGTGCCGCCACGGCCGGCCCACCCGTGGGTGGGCGTGCAGAAGGGTTTGCGTTTGCCTCTGAGTGTGCCGCCACGGCCGGCCCTCCAGTGGGTGGGCCTGCAGAAGGGCCTGCGTTTGCCTCTGGGTGAGCCGCCACGGCCGGCCCACTCGTGGGTGGTCGTGCAGAACTGTTTGCGTGTGCCTCTGGGTGTGCAGCAACGGCCGGCACACCCGTGGGTTCTTTGCCGAAGGCCCTGCGGTTGCCTCAGGGTGTGCCGCTACGACGGCCGCCCACCCGTTGGTGGGCGTGCAGAAAAAGCCTCGCGGTTGCCTCTGGATTGATGCAACGACCAGATTACCCGTGAGTGGGCGTGCAGAAGGGCCTCGCGGTTGCCTCTGGGTGTGCCGCCATGGCCGGCCCACCGGTGGGTGGGCGTGCAGAAGGACCTGCTGTTGCCTCAGGGTGTGCCTCCACGGCCGGCCTACCGTGGGTGGTAGCGCCCAGGACTGTTCAGCGTGTGCCTCTGGAGTGTGCCTCCCACGGCCGGCCCACCCGTGTGTGGGGCGTGCAGAATGGTCTGCGGTTGCCTCTGGGTGTGCATACGGCCGGCCCACCCGTGTGGTGGGCGTGCAGAAGGGCCTCGCGGTTGCCTCTGGGTGTGCCGCCCACGGCCCCACCCGTGGGTGGTCGTGCAGAACTGTTTGCGGTTGCCTCTGGGTGTGCCGCCACAACCGGCCCACCCGTGGTGGTGGCGTGCAGAAGGGCCTGCAGTGATCTCTGGGTGTGCCACGCGGCAGCCCCACCCGTGGTTGGGGCGTGCAGAAGGGCCTGCGGTTGCCTCTGGGTGTGCCGTCAGGGCCGGCCCACCCGTCGGTGGGCGTGCAGAAGGGCCTGCAGTTTTTTCTGGGTTGACGCAACGGACGGCCCACCCGTTTGTGGGAGTGCAGAAGGCCCTGCGGTTGCCTCTGGGTGTGCCGCCACGGTCGGCCTACGAGTGGGTGGGCCTGCAGAAGGGCCTGCGTTTACCTCTGGGTGTGCCGCCACGGTAGGCCCAACCGTGGGTGGGCGTGCAGAAGGCCCTGCGTTTACCTCTGGGTGTGCTGCCACGGTAGGCTCAACCGTGGGTGGGTGTACAGAAAGCCCTGCGGTTGCCTCTGGGTGTGCCGCCACGGTAGGCCCACCCGTGGGTGGGCGTGCAGAAGGGCATGCGGTTGCCTCTGGGTGTGCCGCCACAGTCGGCGTACCCGTGAGTGGGCCAGCAGAACGGCCTGCGATTACCTCTGGGTGTGCCGCCACGGCCGGCCCACCCGTGGGTGGGCGTGCAGAAGGGTTTGCGGTTGCCTCTGGGTGTGCCGCCACGGCCGGCCCACCCGTGTGGTGGCGTGCAGAAGGGCCTGCGCTTGCCTCTGGGTGTGCCGCCACGGCCGCCCCACCCGTCGGTGGGCGTGCAGAACTGTTTGCGTGTGTTTCTGGGTGTGCCGCCAGGGCCTCCCCACCCGTGGGTAGGCGTGCAGAACTGTTTTCGTGAGGCTCTAAGTGTGCCGCCACGGCCGGCCAACCCGTGGGTGGGCGTGCAGAAGAGCCTGCAGTTGCCTCTGCGTGTGCAGCCACGGCCGGCCTATTCGTGGGTGGGCGTGCAGAAGGGCCTGCGGTTGCCTTTGGGTGTGCCGCCACGGCCGGCCCACCCGTGGGTGGGCGTTCAGAAGGGCCTGCAGTTGCCTCTGGGTGTGCCGCCACGGCCGGCCCGTCCGTGGGTGGGCGTGCAGAACTGTTTGCAATTGCCTCTGGGTGTGCCGCCACGGCCGGCCCACCCGTGGGTGGCCGTGCAGAACTGTTTGCGTGTACCCCTGGGTGTGCCGCCACGGCCGGCCCACCCGTGGGTCGGTGTGCAGAAGGGCCTGCATTTGCCTCTGGGTGTGCCACCACGGCCAGCCCACCCGTGGGTGGGCGTGCAGTAGGGCCTGCGGTTGCCTCTGGGTGTTCCATTAGGGCCGGCCCACTCGTGGGTGGGCGTGCAGAAGTGTCTGGTGCTTCCCCTGGGTGTACCGCAACGGCCGGCCCACCCGTGTGTGGGCGTGCAGAAGTGTCTGGTGCTTCCCCTGGGTGTACCGCAATGGCCGGCCCACCCGTGGGTGGGCGTGCAGAAGTGTCTGGTGCTTCCCCTGGGTGTACCGCAACGGCGGGCCCACCCGTGGATGGGCGTGAAGAAGTGTCTGCGGGTGTTTCTGGGTGTGCAGCAATGGCCGGCCCACCCGTGTGTGGGCTTGCAGAAGTGTCTGCGTGTGCCTCTGTGTATGCAGCAATGGCCGGCCCACCCATGTGTGGGCTTGCAGAACTGTCTGCGGGTGCTTCTGGGTGTGCAGAAATGGCCGGCCAACCCGTGGCTGGGCGTGCAGACGTGTCTGCGTGTGCCTCTGGGTGTGTACCAACGGCAGTCCCACCCGTGGTTTGGCGTGCAGAAGTGTCTGTAATTGCCCCTGGGTGTGCCGCAACGGCCGGCCCACCCGTGGGTGGGCGTGCAGAGGTGTCTGGGTTTGACCATGGGTGTGCCGCAACTGCCGGCTCACCCGTGGGTGGGCGTGCAGAAGGGCCTGCATTTTTTTCTGGGTTGACGCAACGGACGGCCCACCCGTTGGTGGGAGTGCAGAAGGCCCTGCGGTTGCCTCTGGCTGTGCCGCCACGGTCGGCCTACGAGTGGGTGGGCCTGCAGAACGGCCTGCGTTTACCTCTGGGTGTGCCGCCACGGTAGGCCCAACCGTGGGTGGGCGTGCAGAAGGCCCTGCGTTTACCTCTGGGTGTGCTGCCACGATAGGCCCAATCGCGGGTGGGCGTGCAGAAGGCCCTGCGGTTGCCTCTGGGTGTGCCGCCACGGTAGGCCCACCCGTGGGTGGGCGTGCAGAAGGGCATGCGGTTGCCTCTGGGTGTGCCGCCACAGTGGGCGTACCCGTGGGTGGGCCAGCAGAACGGCCTGCGATTACCTCTGGGTGTGCCGCCACGGCCGGCCAACCCGTGGGTGGGCGTTCAGAAGAGCCTGCAGTTGCCTCTGGGTGTGCCGCCACGGCCGGCCTATTCGTGGGTGGGCGTTCAGAAGGGCCTGCAGTTGCCTCTGGGTGTGCCGCCACGGCCGGCCCGTCCGTGGGTGGGCGTGCAGAACTGTTTGCATTTGCCTCTGGGTGTGCCGCCACGGCCGGCCCGCCCGTGGGTGGCCGTGCAGAACTGTTTGCGTGTACCCCTGGGTGTGCCGCCACGGCCGGCCCACCCGTGGGTCGGTGTGCAGAAGGGCCTGCAGTTGCCTCTGGGTGTGCCACCACGGCCAGCCCACCCGTGGGTGGGCGTGCAGAAGGGCCTGCGGTTGCCTCTGGGTGTTCCATTAGGGCCGGCCCACTCGTGGGTGGGCGTGCTGAAGTGTCTGGTGCTTCCCCTGGGGTGTACGCAGACGGCCGGCCCACCCGTGGGTGGGGCGGCAGAAGTGTCTGGTGCTTCCCCTGGGTGTACCGCGAACGGCGGGCCCACCCGTGGATGGGCGTGAAGAAGTGTCTGCGCGCGCTCTGGGTGTGCAGTACTGTCGGCCCACCCGTGTGTGGGCTTGCAGAAGTGTCTGCGTGTGCCTCTGTGTATGCAGCAATGGCCGGCCCACCCATGTGTGGGCTTGCAGAACTGTCTGCGGGTGCTTCTGGGTGTGCCGCAATGGCCGGCCCACCCGTGGGTGGGCGTGCAGAAGTGTCTGCGGGTGCCTCTGGGTGTGCAGCAATGGCCGGCCAACCCGTGGCTGGGCTGCAGACGGTCTGCGCAGTGCCTCTGGGTGTGCAGCACGGACGGCCCACCCGTGGGTGGGCGTGCTGAAGTGTCTGCGAAAGTGCCTCTGGGTGTAGCAACGGCAGTCCCACCCGTGGTTTGGCGTGCAGAAGTGTCTGTAATTGCCCCTGGGTGTGCCGCAACGGCCGGCCCACCCGTGGGTGGGCGTGCAGAGGTGTCTGGGTTTGACCATGGGTGTGCCGCAACTGCCGGCTCACCCGTGGGTGGGCGTGCAGAAGTGTCTGCGGGTGCCTCTGGGTGTGCAACAACGGCCGGCCCACCCGTGGGTGGGCGTGCAGAAGGGCCTGCAGTTTTTTCTGGGTTGACGCAACGGACGGCCCAACCGTTGGTGGGAGTGCAGAAGGCCCTGCGGTTGTCTCTGGGTGTGCCGCCACGGTCGGCCTACGAGTGGGTGGGCCTGCAGAACAGCCTGCGTTTACCTCTGGGTGTGCCGCCACGGTAGGCCCAACCGTGGGTGGGCGTGCAGAAGGCCCTGCGTTTACCTCTGGGTGTGCTGCCACGATAGGCCCAACCGTGGGTGGGCGTGCAGAAGGGCCTGCGGTTGCCTCTGGGTGTGCCGCCACGGTAGGCCCACCCGTGGGTGGGCGTGCAGAAGGGTTTGCGGTTGCCTCTGGGTGTGCCGCCATGGCCGGCCCACCCGTGTGGTGGCGTGCAGAAGGGCCTGCGCTTGCCTCTGGGTGTGCCGCCACGGCCGTCCCACCCGTCGGTGGGCGTGCAGAACTGTTTGCGTGTGTTTTTGGGTGTGACGCCAGGGCCTGCCCACCCGTGGGTAGGCGTGCAGAACTGTTTGCGTGAGGCTCTAAGTGCGCCGCAATTGCCGGCCCACCCGTGGGTGGGCGTGCAGAAGTGTCTGCGGGTGCCTCTGGGTGTGCAACAACGGCCGGCCCACCCGTGGGTGGGCGTGCAGAAGTGTCTGAATTTGCCCCTGGGTGTGCCGTAACGGACGGCCCACCCGTTGGTGGGAGTGCAGAAGGCCCTGCGGTTGCCTCTGGGTGTGCCGCCACGGTCGGCCTACGAGTGGGTGGGCCTGCAGAACGGCCTGCGTTTACCTCTGGGTGTGCCGCCACGGTAGGCCCAACCGTGGGTGGGCGTGCAGAAGGCCCTGCGTTTACCTCTGGGTGTGCTGCCACGGTAGGCCAAATCGTGGGTGGGCGTGCAGAAGGCCCTGCGGTTGCCTCTGGGTGTGCCGCCACGGTAGGCCCAACCTTGGGTGGGCCTGCAGAACGGCCTGCGATTACCTCTGGGTGTGCAGCCACGGCCGGCCGACCCGTGGGTGGGCGTGCAGAAGGGTTTGTGGTTGCCTCTGGGTGTGCCGCCACGGCCGGCCCACCCGTCGGTGGGCGTGCAGAACTGTTTGCGTGTGTTTCGGGGTGTGCCGCCAGGGCCTGCCCACCCGCGGGTGGGCGTGCAGAAGTGTCTGCGGGTGCCCCTGGGTGTGCCGCAACGGCCGGCGCACCCGTTGGTGGGCGTGCAGAAGTGTCTGCGGTTGCCCCTCGGTGTTCCGCAATGGCCGGCCGACCCGTGGTTGGGCGTGCAGAACTGTTTGAGTGTGCCTCTGGGTGAGCCGCCAGGGCCGGCCCACCCGTGGGTGAGCGTGCAGAAATATTTGCGTGTACCCCTGGGTGTGCCGCCACGGCCGGCCCACCCGTGGATGGGCGTGCAGAAGGGTCTGCGGTTGCCTCTGGGTGTGCCGACACGGCCGGACCACCCGTGGGTGGGCGTGCAGAAGGGTTTGAAATTGCCTCTGAGTGTGCAACAACGGCCGGCCCACCCGTGGGTGGGCGTGCAGAAGGGCCTGCAGTTTTTTCTGGGTTGACGCAACGGACGGCCCACCCGTTGGTGGGAGTGCAGAAGGCCCTGCGGTTGCCTCTGGGTGTGCCGCCACGGTCGGCCTACGAGTGGGTGGGCCTGCAGAACGGCCTGCGTTTACCTCTGGGTGTGCCGCCACGGTAGGCCCAACCGTGGGTGGGCGTGCAGAAGGCCCTGCGTTTACCTCTGGGTGTGCTGCCACGATAGGCCCAATCGCGGGTGGGCGTGCAGAAGGCCCTGCGGTTGCCTCTGGGTGTGCCGCCACGGTGGGCGTACCCGTGGGTGGGCCAGCAGAACGGCCTGCGATTACCTCTGGGTGTGCCGCCACGGCCGCCCCACCCGTCGGTGGGCGAGCAGAACTGTTTGCGTGTGTTTCTGGGTGTGCCGCCAGGGCCTGCCCACCCGTGGGTAGGCGTGCAGAACTGTTTGCGTGAGGCTCTAAGTGTGCCGCCCCGGCCGGCCAACCCGTGGGTGGGCGTGCAGAAGAGCCTGCAGTTGCCTCTGGGTGTGCCGCCACGGCCGGCCTATTCGTGGGTGGGCGTTCAGAAGGGCCTGCAGTTGCCTCTGGGTGTGCCGCCACGGCCGGCCCACCCGTGGGTGGGCGTGCAGAACTGTTTGCAATTGCCTCTGGGTGTGCCGCCACGGCCGGCCCGCCCGTGGGTGGCCGTGCAGAACTGTTTGCGTGTACCCCTGGGTGTGCCGCCACGGCCGGCCCACCCGTGGGTCGGTGTGCAGAAGGGCCTGCAGTTGCCTCTGGGTGTGCCACCACGGCCAGCCCACCCGTGGGTGGGCGTGCAGAAGGGCCTGCGGTTGCCTCTGGGTGTTCAATTAGGGCCGGCCCACTCGTGGGTGGGCGTGCAGAAGTGTCTGGTGCTTCCCCTGGGTGTACCGCAACGGCCGGCCCACCCGTGGGTGGGCGTGCAGAAGTGTCTGGTGCTTCCCCTGGGTGTACCGCAACGGCGGGCCCACCCGTGGATGGGCGTGAAGAAGTGTCTGCGGGTGTTTCTGGGTGTGCAGCAATTGCAGGCCCACCCGTGTGTGGGCTTGCAGAAGTGTCTGCGTGTGCCTCTGTGTATGCAGCAATGGCCGGCCCACCCATGTGTGGGCTTGCAGAACTGTCTGCGGGTGCTTCTGGGTGTGCCGCAATGGCCGGCCCACCCGTGGGTGGGCGTGCAGAAGTGTCTGCGGGTGCCTCTGGGTGTGCAGCAATGGCCGGCCAACCCGTGGCTGGGCGTGCAGACGTGTCTGCGTGTGCCTCTGGGTGTGCAGCAATGGACGGCCCACACGTGGGTGGGCGTGCTGAAGTGTCTGCGAGTGCCTCTGGGTGTGTAGCAACGGCAGTCCCACCCGTGGTTTGGCGTGCAGAAGTGTCTGTAATTGCCCCTGGGTGTGCCGCAACGGCCGGCCCACCCGTGGGTGGGCGTGCAGAGGTGTCTGGGTTTGACCATGGGTGTGCCGCAACTGCCGGCTCACCCGTGGGTGGGCGTGCAGAAGTGTCTGCGGGTGCCTCTGGGTGTGCAACAACGGCCGGCCCACCCGTGGGTGGGCGTGCAGAAGTGTCTGAATTTGCCCCTGGGTGTGCCGTAACGGACGGCCCACCCGTTGGTGGGAGTGCAGAAGGCCCTGCGGTTGCCTCTGGGTGTGCCGCCACGGTCGGCCTACGAGTGGGTGGGCCTGCAGAACGGCCTGCGTTTACCTCTGGGTGTGCCGCCACGGTAGGCCCAACCGTGGGTGGGCGTGCAGAAGGCCCTGCGTTTACCTCTGGGTGTGCTGCCACGGTAGGCCAAATCGTGGGTGGGCGTGCAGAAGGCCCTGCGGTTGCCTCTGGGTGTGCCGCCACGGTAGGCCCAACCGTGGGTGGACGTGCAGAAGGGCATGCGGTTGCCTCTGGGTGTGCCGCCACAGTCGGCGTACCCGTGGGTGGGCCTGCAGAACGGCCTGCGATTACCTCTGGGTGTGCAGCCACGGCCGGCCGACCCGTGGGTGGGCGTGCAGAAGGGTTTGTGGTTGCCTCTGGGTGTGCCGCCACGGCCGGCCCACCCGTGTGGTGGCGTGCAGAAGGGCCTGCGCTTGCCTCTGGGTGTGCCGCCACGGCCGCCCCACCCGTCGGTGGGCGTGCAGAACTGTTTGCGTGTGTTTCTGGGTGTGCCGCCAGGGCCTGCCCACCCGCGGGTGGGCGTGCAGAAGTGTCTGCGGGTGCCCCTGGGTGTGCCGCAACGGCCGGCGCACCCGTTGGAGGGCGTGCAGAGGTGTCTGGGGTTGCCCCTCGGTGTTCCGCAATGGCCGGCCCACCCGAGGTTGGGCGTGCAGAACTTTTTGAATGTGCCTCTGGGTGAGCCGCCAGGGCCGGCCCACCCGTGGGTGGGCGTGCAGAAATATTTGCGTGTGCCCTGGGTGTGCCGCCACGGCCGGCCCACCCGTGGATGGGCGTGCAGAAGGGTCTGCGGTTGCCTCTGGGTGTGCCGACACGGCCGGACCACCCGTGGGTGGGCGTGCAGAAGGGTTTGAAGTTGCCTCTGGGTGTGCCGCCACGGCCGGCCCACCCATGTGGTGGCGTGCAGAAGGGCCTGCGGTTGCCTCTGGGTGTGCCGCCAGGGCCGCCCCACCCGTGGGTGGGCGTGCAGAACTGTTTGCATGTGCCTCTGGTTGTGCCGCCAGGGCCGGCCAACCCGTGGGTGGGCGTGCAGAACTGTTTGCGTGAGGCCTCTGTGTGTGCCGCCACGGCCGGCCCACCCGTGGGTGGGCCCGCAGAATGGCCTGCGGCTGCCTCTGGGTGTGCCGCCACGGCCGGCCCACCCGTTGGTGGGCGGGCAGGAGGGCCTGCGGTTGCTTCTGGGTGTGCCGCCAGGGCCGGCCCACCCGTGGGTGAGCGTGCAGAAGGACCTGCTGTTGCCTCTGGGTGTGCCTCCACGGCCGGCCAACCGTGGGTGGGCGCAAAAGGACTGTTCGCGTATGCCTCTGGCTGTGCAGCAATGGCCGTCCCACCCGTGGGTGGGCGTGCAGAACGGCGTGCGGTTGCCTCTGGGTGTGCCGCTACGGCCGGCCAACCGTGGGTGGGCTTGCAGAAAGGCCTGCGGTTGCCTCTGGGTGTGCCGCCACGGCCGGCCCACCCGTGGGTGGCCGTGCAGAAGGGCCTGCGGTTGCCTCTCTGTGTGCCGCCATGGCTGGCCCACCCGTGGGTGGGCGTGCTAAAGGGTTTGCCTTTGCCTCTGAGTGTGCCGCCACGGCCGGCCCACCTGTGGGTGGGCGTGCAGAAGGGCCTGCGGTTGCCTCTGGGTGTGCTGCCACGGCCGTCCCACCCGGGGGTGGGCGTGCAGAAGGGCCTGCGGTTGCCTCTGGGTGTGCCGCCACGGCCGGCCCACCCGTGGGTGGGCGTGCAGAAGGGTTTGCGTTTGCCTCTGAGTGTGCCGCCACGGCCGGCCCTCCAGTGGGTGGGCGTGCAGAAGGGCCTGCGTTTGCCTCTGGGTGTGCCGCCACGGCCGGCCCACTAGTTGGTGTTCGTGCAGAACTGTTTGCGTGTGCCTCTGTGTGTGCCGCCGCGGCCGGCACACCCGTGGGTTCTTTGCAGAAGGCCCTGCGGTTGCCTCTGGGTGTGCCGCCACGGAAGGCCCACCCGTGGGTGGGCGTGCAGAACGGCCTGCAGTTGCTTCAGGGTGTGCCGCCACGGCCGGCCCACCGGTGGTTGGGCGTGCAGAAGAGCCTGCGGTTTCCTCTGGGTGTGCCGCCACGGCCGGCCCACCCGTGAGTGGGCGTGCAGAAGGGTTTGCGGTTGCCTCTGGGTGTGCCGCCACGGCTGGCCCAGCCGTGGGTGGGCCTGCAGAAGGGCCTCCGATTGCTTCTGGGTGTGCCGCCACGGCCGGCCCACCCGTGGGCGGGCGTGCAGAAATGTTTGAGTGTGCCCCTGGGTGTGCCGCCACGGCCGGCCCACCCGTGTGGTGGGCGTGAGGAAGGGCCTGCGGTTGCCTTTGGGTGTGCCGCCACGGCCGGCCCACCCGTGGGAGGGCGTGCAGAAGGGCCTGCGGTTGCCTCTGGGTGTGCCGCCACGGCCGGCCCACCCGTGGGTGGGCGGGCAGGAGGGCCTGCGGTTGCTTCTGGGTGTGCCGCCACGGCCGGCCCTCCCGTGGGTGGGCGTGCAGAAGGGCCTGCGGTTGCCTCTGGGTGTGCCACCACAGCCGGCCCACCCGTGGATGGGCGTGAAGAAGGGCCTGCGGTTGCCTCTGGGTGTGCCGCCACGGCCGGCCCACCCGTTGGTGGGCGGGCAGGAGGGCCTGCGGTTGCTTCTGGGTGTGCCGCCACGGCCGGCCCTCCCGTGGGTGGGCGTGCAGAATAGCCTGCGGTTTCCTCTGGGTTGATGCAACGACCAGCCCACCCGTGGGTGGGCGTTCAGAACAGTTTGCGTGTGCCTCTGGGTGTGCCGCCAGGGCCGGCCCACCCGAGGGTGGGCGTGCAGAACAGTTTGGATGTGTTTCTGGGCGTGCCGCCACAACCGGTCCGCCCGTGGCTGGCCGTGCAGAACTGTTTGCGTGTACCGTAGGGTGTGCCGCCACGGCCGGCCAACCGTGGGTGGGCGTGCAGAAGGGCCTGCAGTTGCCTCTGGGTGTGCCGCCACGGCCGTCCCACCCGTGGGTGGGCGTGCAGAAGGGCCTGCAGTTGCCTCTGGTTGTGCCGCCACGGCCGGCCCACCCGTGGGTGGGCGTGCAGAAGGGCCGGCGATTGCCTCGGGGTGTGCCACCACAGACGGCCCACCAGTGGGTGGGCGTGCAGAAGAGCCTGCAGTTGCCTCTGGGTGTGCCGCCACGACTGGCAAACCCGTGGGTGGGAGTGCAGAAGGTCCTGCGGTAGCCTCTGGGTGTGCCGCCACGGCCGGCCCACCCGTGGGTGGGCGTGAAAAAGGGCCTGCGGTTGCTTCTGGGTGTGCCGCCACGGTAGGCCCACCCGTGGGTGGGCCTTCAGAGGGGCCTGATGTTTCCTCTGGGTTGATGCAACGACCAGCCCACCCGTGGGTGGGCGTTCAGAACAGTTTGCGTGTGCCTCTGAGTGTGCCGCGAGGGCCGGCCCACTCGAGGGTGGGTGTGCAGAACTCTTTGGATGTGTTTCTGGGCGTGCCGCCACAACCGTCCCACCCGTGGGTGGGCGTGCAGAAGGGCCTGCAGTTGCCTCTGGGTGTGCCGCCACGGCCGGCCCAACCGTGGGTGGGCGTGCTAAAGGGTTTGCCTTTGCCTCTGAGTGTGCCGCCACGGCCGGCCCACCCGTGGGTGGGCGTGCAGAAGGCTTTGTGGTTGCCTCTGGGTGTGCCGCCACGGCCGGCCCACCAGTGGGTGGGCGTGCAGAAGGGCATGGGGTTGCCTCTGGGTGTGCCGCCACAGTCGGCCTACCCGTGGGTGGGCCTGCAGAACGGCCTGCGATTACCTCTGGGTGTGCCGCCACGGCCGGCCCACCCGTGGGTGGGCGTGCAGAAGGGCATGCGTTGGCCTCTGGGTGTGCCGCCACAGCCGGCCCACCCGTGTGGTGGCGTGCAGAAGGGCCTGCGCTTGCCTCTGGGTGTGCCGCCACGGCCGCCCCACCCGTGGGTGGGCGTGCAGAACTGTGTGCATGTGCCTCTGGGTGTGCCGCCAGGGCCTGCCCACCCGTGGGTTGGCGTGCAGAACTGTTTGGGTGTGTCTCTGGGTGTGCCGCCACGGCCGGCCCACACGTGGGTGGGCGTGCAGAAGGGCCTGCGGTTGCCTCTGGGAGTGCCGCTACGGCCGGCCAACCGTGGGTGGGCTTGCAGAAGCGCCTGCGGTTGCCTCTGGGTGTGCCGCCACGGTCGGCCCACCCGTGGGTGGGCGTGCAGAAGGGTTTGCGTTTGCCTCTGGGTGTGCCGCCACGGCCGGCCCACCCGTGGGTGGGCGTGCAGAAGGGCCTGCGGTTGCCTCTGGGTGTGCCGCCACGGCCGTCCCACACGTAGGTGGGCGTGCAGAAGGGCCTGCAGTTGCCTCTGGGTGTGCCGCCACTGCCGGCCCACCCGTGGGTGGGCGTGCTAAAGGGTTTGCCTTTGCCTCTGAGTGTGCCGCCACGGCCGGCCCACCCGTGGGTGGGCGTGCAGAAGGCTTTGTGGTTGCCTCTGGGTGTGCCGCCACGGCCGGCCCACCAGTGGGTGGGCGTGCAGAAGGGCCGGCAGTTGCCTCTGGGTGTGCCACCACAGCCGGCCCACCAGTGCGTGGGCGTGCAGAAGAGCCTGCAATTGCCTCTGGGTGTGCCGCCACGGCTGGCAAACCCGTGGGTGGGAGTGCAGAAGGGCCTGCGGTTGCCTCTGGGTGTGCCGCCACGGCCGGCCCACCCGCGGTGGTGGGCGCAGAAGGGCCTGCGCTTTGCCTCTGGGTGTTTGCACACGGCCGCCCCCACCCGTGGGTGGGCGTGCAGAACTGTGTGCATGTGCCTTTGGGTGTGCCGCCAGGGCCTGCCCACCCGTGGGTTGGCGTGCAGAACTGTTTGCGTGTGTCTCTGGGTGTGCCGCCACGGCCGGCCCACACGTGGGTGGGCGTGCAGAAGAGCCTGCGGTTTCCTCTGGGTGTGCCGCCACAGACGGCCTACCCGTGGCTGGGCCTGCAGAACGGCCTGCGATTACCTCTGGGTGTGCCGCCACGGCCACCCCACCCGTGGGTGGGCGCGCAGGAATGTTCGCGTGTGCCTCTGAGTGTGCCGCCACGGCCGGCCCACCCGTGTGTGGGCGTGCAGAATGGTCTGCGGTTGCCTCTGGGAGTGCCGCTACGGCCGGCCAACCGTGGGTGGGCTTGCAGAAGGGCCTGCGGTTGCCTCTGGGTGTGCCGCCACGGTCGGCCCACCCGTGGGTGGGCGTGCAGAAGGGTTTGCGTTTGCCTCTGGGTGTGCCGCCACGGCCGGCGCACCCGTGGGTGGGCGTGCAGAAGGGCCTGCGGTTGCCTCTGGGTGTGCCGCCACGGCCGTCCCACCCGTGGGTGGGCGTGCAGAAGGGCCTGCAGTTGCCTCTGGGTGTGCCGCCACGGCCGGCCCATTCGTGGGTGGGCGTGCTAAAGGGTTTGCCTTTGCCTCTGAGTGTGCCGCCACGGCCGGCCCACCCGTGGGTGGGCGTGCAGAAGGCTTTGTGGTTGCCTCTGGGTGTGCCGCCACGGCCGGCCCACCAGTGGGTGGGCGTGCAGAAGGGCCGGCAGTTGCCTCTGGGTGTGCCACCACAGCCGGCCCACCAGTGGGTGGGCGTGCAGAAGAGCCTGCAGTTGCCTCTGGTTGTGCCGCCACGGCTGGTAAACCCGTGGGTGGGAGTGCAGAAGGGCCTGCGGTTGCCTCTGGGTGTGCCGCCACGGCCGGCCCACCCGTGGTGGGCGTGCAGAAGGGCCTGCGGTTGCCTCTGCGTTTGCCGCCACGGCCGGCCCACCCGTGGGTGGTCGTGCAGAACTGTTTGCGTGTGTCTCTGGGTGTGCCGCCACGGCCGGCACACCCGTGGGTGGGCGTGCAGAAGGGACTGCAGTTGCTTCTGGTTGTGCCACCACGGCAGGCCCACCCGTGGTTCGGCGTGCAGAAGGGCCTGCGGTTGCCTCTGGGTGTGATGTCAGGGCCGGCCCACCCGTGGGTGGGCGTGCAGAAGGGACTGCAGTTGCTTCTGGTTGTGCCACCACGGCAGGCCCACCCGTGGTTGGGCGTGCAGAAGGCCCTGCGGTTGCCTCTGGGTGTGCCGCCACGGTCGGCCTACGAGTGGCTGGGCCTGCAGAACGGCCTGCGTTTACCTTTGGGTGTGCCGCCACAATAGGCCCAACCGTGGGTGGGCGTGCAGAAGGCCCTGCGGTTGCCTCTGGGTGTGCCGCCACAGTCGGCCTACCCGTGGGTGGGCGTGCAGAAGGGCATGCGCTTGCCTCTGAGTGTGCCGCCACGGCCGCCCCACCCGTGGGTGGGCGTGCAGAACTGTGTGAATGTGCCTCTGGGTGTGCCGAGAGGGCCTGCCCACCCGTGGGTTGGCGTGCAGAACTGTTTCCGTGAGGCTCTGGGTGTGCCGCCACGGCCGGCCAACCCGTGGGTGGGCGTGCAGAAGAGCCTGCAGTTGCCTCTGGGTGTGCCGCCACGGCCGGCCGACCCGTGAATGGGCGTGCAGAAGGGCCTGCGGTTGCCTCTGTGTGTGCGTCCACGGCCGGCCTATTCGTGGGTGGGCGTGCAGAAGGGCCTGCGGTTGCCTCTGGGTGTGCTGCCACGGCCGGCCCGTCCGTGGAGGGCGTGCAGAAGGGTTTGCAATTGCCTCTGGGTGTGCCGCCACGACCGGCCCATTCGTGGGTTGGCGTGCAGAACTGTTTGCGTGAGGCTCTAAGTGTGCCGCCACGGCCGGCCCACCCGTGGGTGGGAGTGCAGAAGAGCCTGCAGTTTCCTCTGGGTGTGCCGCCACGGCCGGCCGACCCGTGAGTGGGCGTGCAGAAGGGCCTGCGGTTGCCTCTGGGTGTGCCGCTACGGCCGGCCTATTCGTGGGTGGGCGTGCAGAAGGGCCTGCGGTTGCCTCTGGGTGTGCCGCCACGGCCCGCCCACCCGGGGGTGGGGTGTGCAGAAGGGCCTGCGGTTGCTTCTGGGTGTGCCGCCACGGCCTGCCCACCCGTGGGTGGGCGTGCAGAGGGGCCTGCGGTTTCCTCTGGGTTGATGCAGCGACCAGCCCACCCGTGGGTGGGCGTGCAGAACTGTTTGGTGTGTTTCTGGGCGTGCCGCCACAACCGGCCCACCCGTGGGTGGGCGTGCAGAAGGGCCTGCGGTTGCCTCTGGGTGTGCCGCCACAGTCGGCCTAGTCTTGGGTGGGCCTGCAGAACGGCCTGCGATTACCTCTGGGTGTGCCGCCACGGCCGCCCCACCCGTGGGTGGGCGTGCAGAAGGGTTTGCGGTTGCCTCTGGGTGTGCCGCCACGGCCGGCCCACCCGTGTGGTGGCGTGCAGAAGGGCCTGCGGTTGTCTCTGGGTGGCCGCCACGGCCGCCCCACCCGTGGGTGGGCGTGCAGAACTGTTTGCGTGTGCCTCTGGGTGTGCCGCCAAGGCCGGCCCACCCGTGGTTTGGCATGCAGAACTGTTTGCGTGAGGCTCTGGGTGTGCCGTCACGGCCGGCCAACCCGTGGGTGTGAGTGCAGAAGTGTCTGCGGTTGCCTCTGGGTGTCCTGCCACGGCCGGCCCACCCGTGGTGTGGGCGTGCAGAAGGGCCTGCGGTTGCGTCTTGGTGTGGCGCCACGGCCGGCCCACCCGTGGGTGGGCGTGCAAAAGTGTCTGCGGTTGCCTCTGGGTGTGCCGCCACAGCCGGCCAACCCGTGGGTGGCCGTGCAGAAGGGCCTGCGGTTGCCCCTAAGTGTGCCGCCACGGCCGGCCGACCCGTGGGTGGGCGTGCAGAAGGGCCTGCAGTTGCCTCTGGGTGTACCGCCACGGCTGGGCTACCCGTGGGTGGGCGTTCAGAAGGGCCTGCAGTTTCCTCTGGGTTGATGCAACGACCAGCTTACCCGTGGGTGGGCGTGCAGAAGGGCCTGCGATTGTGTGTGGGTGTGCCGCCACGGGAGACCCACCCGTGGGTGGGCGTGCAGAAGGGGCTGCGTGTTGCTCTGGGTGTGCCGCCACGGCCGGCCCACCCGTGGGTGGTCGTGCAGAAGGACCTGCTGTTGCCTCTGGGTGTGCCTTTACGGCCGGCCAACCGTGGGTGGGCGTGCAGAAGGGTTTGCGTGTGCCTCTGAGTGTGCCGCCATGGCCGGCCCACCCGTGTGTGGACGTGCAGAAGGGCCTGCGATTGCCTCTGGGTGTGCCGCCACGGCCGGCCTACCCGTGGGTGGGCCTGGAGTACTGCCTGCTGTTACGTCTGGGTGTGCTGCTACGGCAGGCCCAGCCGTGGGTAGGCGTGGGTAAGGGCCAGCGGTTGCTTCTGGGTGTGCCACCACGGAAGGCCCACCCGTAGTTGGGCGTGCAGAAGGGCCTGCGTTTGCCTCTGGGTGTGCCGCCACGGCCGGCCACCCGTGGGTGGGCGTGCAGAGGGGCCTGCGGTTACCTCTGGGATGACGCATCGACCAGCCCACCCGCGGGTGGGCGTTCAGAACAGTTTGCGTGTGCCTCTGGGTGTGCCGCCAGGGCCGGCCCACCCGAGGATGGGCGTGCAGAAATGTTTGCGTGTGTTTCTGGGCGTGCCGCCACGGCCGGCCAACCCGTGGGTGGGCGTGCAGAAGAGTCTGCGGTTGCGTCTGGGTGTGCCGCCACGGCCGGCCCACCCGTGGGTAGGCGTAAGGAAGGGCCGGCGGTTGCTTCTGGGTGTGCCACCACGGAAGGCCCACCCGTAGTTGGGCGTGCAGAAGGGCCTGCGTTTGCCTCTGGGTGTGCCGCCACGGCCGGCCCACCAGTGGGTGGGCGTGCAGAAGTCCCTGCGGTTGCCTCTGGGTGTGCCGCCACAGTCGGCCTACGAGTGGGTGGGCCTGCAGAACCGCCTGCGATTTCCCCTGGGTGTGCCGCAACGGTAGGCCCAAACGTGTGTGGGCGTGCAGAAGGGCCTGCGGTTGCCTCTGGCTGTTCCGCCAACGTCGGCCTACCCGTGGGTGGGCCTACAGAACAGCCTGCGTTTATCTCTGGGTCTGCCGCCACGGCTGGCACACCCGTGGGTGGAAATGCAGAAGGGTTTGCGGTTGCCTCTGTGTGTGCCTCCACGGCCGGCCCACTCGCGTGGTGGCGTGCAGAAGGCACTGCTTGCCTCTGGGTGTGCCGCCACGGCCGGCCCACCCGTGAGTGGGTGTGCAGAACTGTTTGCGTGTGCCTCTGGGTGCGCCGCCACGGCCGGCCCACCCGTGGGTGGGCGTGCAGAAGGCCCTGCGGTTTCCTCTGGGTAGACGCAAAGGCCGGCCCACCCGTGGGTGGGCGTGCAGAAGGCCCTGCGTTTGCCTCTGGGTGTGCCGCCACGGTCGGCCTACCCGTGGGTGGGCCTGCAGAACGGCCTGCAATTACCTCTGGGTGTGCCGCCACGGCCGGCCCACCCGTGGGTGGGCGTTCAGAAGAGTCTGCGGTTGCCTCTGGGTGTGCCGACACGGCCGGCCCACCCGTGGGTAGGCGTGCAGAAGGGCCTGCGGTTGCCTCTGGGTGAGCTGCCACGGCCGGCCTATTCGTGGGAGGGCGTGCAGAAGGGCCTGCGGTTGCCTCTGGGTGTGCCCCCACGGCCGGCCCACCCGTGCGTGGGCGTGCAGAACTGTTTGCTTGTAACTCTGGGTGTGCCGCCACGGCCGGCCAACCCGTGGGTGGGCGTGCAGAAGGGCTTGCAGTTGCCTCTGGGTGTGCCGCCACGGCAAGCCCACCCGTGGATGGGCGTGCAGAAGGGCCTGCAGTTTCCTCTGGGTTGACACAACGACCAGCTTACCCGTGGGTGGGCGTGTAGAAGGTCCTGCGATTGCCTCTGGGTGTGCCGCCACGGCAGACCCACTCGTGTGTGGGCGTGCAGAAGGGGCTGCGAGTTGCTCTGGGTGTGCCGCCACGGCCGGCCCACCCGTGAGTGGTCGTGCAGAAGGACCTGCTGTTGCCTCTGGGTGTGCCGCCACGGCTGGCCAACCGTGGGTGGGCGTGCAGGACTGTTTGCGTGTGCCTCTGAGTGTGCCGCCATGGCCGGCCCACCCGTGGGTGGGCGTGCAGAACTGTTCGCCTTTGCCTCTGAGTGTGCCGCCACCGCCGGTTCACCCGTGGGTGGTCATGCAGAACTGTTTGCGTGTGCCTGTGGTTGTGCCGCCACTGCCGACCCACCCGAGGGTGGGCGTGCATAAGGGCCTGCGGTTGCCTCTGGGTGTGCCGCCACGGCCGGCCCACCCGTGGGTGGGCGTGCAGAATTGTTTGCGTGTGCCTCTGGGTGTGCCGCCACGGCCGGCACACCCGTGGGTTCTTTGCAGATCTGTTTGCGTGTGTCTCTGGGTGTGTCGCCACGGCCGGCCTACCCGTGGGTGGGCCTGCAGTACGGCCTGCGGTTGCCTCTGGGTGTGCCGCCACGGGCGGTCCACCCGTGGGTGGGAGTGCAAAACGCTTTGATTGTGCCTCTGGGTGTGCCGCCACGGCCGGCCCACCCGTGGGTGGGCGTGCAGAAGGGTCTGCGGTTGCCTCTGGGTGTGCCGCCACCGCCGGCCCACCTTGCGTGGGCGTGCAGAACGGCCTGCGGTTGCCTATGGGTGTGCCGCCACGGCCGGCCCACCCGTGGGTGGGCGTGCAGAAAGGTTTGGGGTTGCCTCTGGGTGTGCCGCCACGGCTGGCCCACCTTGGGTGGGCGTGCAGAAGGCCCTGTGTTTGCCTCTGTGTGTGCCGCCACGGCCGGCCCACCCGTGGGTGGGCGTGCAGAACGGCCTGCGGTTGCCTATGGGTGTGCCGCCACGGCTGTCCCACCCGTAGGTGGTCGCAGAACTGTTTGCGAGTTGTTTCTGGGTGTGCCGCCACAGCCGCAATAACCCGCGGGGTTGTTTGTAGAAGGCCCCGCGGTTGCCTCTGGGTGTGTCACACGGCCGGCCTACCCGTGGGTAAGCCTTCAATCTCGCCTGCGCTAATCTCTAGGTGTGCAGCCACGGCAGGCCCACCATTGGATGTGCGCAGAAGGCCACCCGCGGTTGCCTCTGGGTGTGCTGCCACGGCCGGCCTATTATTTTGTGGTCGTGCAGAAGGCCTTGCTATTTTTCTGGCTGACGCACGACGAGCCCACCAGTGGGTGGGCTGCTCAGAACAGTTTGCGCGGTGCCTCTGGGTGTTCGCCATAGGGCCGACCCAATCGAGGGTGGGCGCAGAACTGTTTGCGTGTGCCTCTGGGTGTCGCCGATGTCGGCCCACCCGAGGGTGGGCGTGCAGAACTGTTTGCGTGTGCCTCTGGGTGTGCCGCCACGGCCAGCCTACCCGTGGGTGGGCGTGCAGAACGGCCTGCGGTTACCTCTGGTTGTGCCGCCACGGCAGGCCCACCCGTGGGTCGGCGTGCAGACGGGTTTGCGGCTTCCTCTGGGTGTGCCGCCACGGCCGGCCCACCCGTGTGGTCGTGTGCAGAAGGGCCTGCGGTTGCCTCTGGGTGTGCCGCCACGGCCGGCCCACTCGTAAGTGGGCGTGCAGAAGGGGCTGCATGTTGCTCTGGGTGTGTTGCCACGGCCGGTCCACCCTTGGGTGGGCGTGTAGTAGGGCCTGCAGTTTCCTCCACGTGTGTTGCCAATGCCGACGCACGCGTGGGTGGGCGTGCAGAACTGTTTGCGTGTGCCTCTGGGTGTGCCGCCACGGCCGGCCCACCCGTGGGTGGGCGTGCAGAACTGTTTGCTTCTGCCTCTGGGTGTGCCGCCACGGCCGGCCCACCCGTGGGTAGGCGTGCAAAAGTGTCTGCGGTTGCCTCTGGGTGTGCTGCCACGGCCGGCCCACCCGTGGGTGGGCGTGCAGAAGGGTCTGCGGTTTCCTCTGGGTGTGCCGCCACGGCCGGCCCACCCGTGGGTGGGCGTGCAAAAGTGTCTGCGGTTGCTTCTGGCTGTGCTGCCACGGCCGGCCCACCCGTGGGTGGGCGTGCAGAAGGGCCTGCGGTTGCCCCTAAGTGTGCCGCCACGGCCGGCCCACCCGTGGATGGGCGTGCAGAAGGGCCTGCAGTTGCCTATGGCTCTGCCGCCACGGCAGGCCCACCCGTGGGTGGTAGTGCAGAAGGGCCTGCAATTTCCTCTGGGTTGACGCAACGACCAGCTTACCCGTGGGTGGGCCTGCAGAAGAGCCTGCGGTTGCCTCTGGGTGTGCCGCCACGGCCGGCCCACCCGTAAGTGGGCGTACAGAAGGACCTGCTGTTGCCTCTGAGTGTGCCTCCACGGCCGGCCAACCGTGGGTGGGGGTGCAGGATTATTTGCGTGTGCCTCTGGGTGTGCCTCCACGGCCGGCCACCCGTGGGTGGGGGTGCAGGACTATTTGCGTGTGCCTCTGAGTGTGCCGCCATGGCCGGCCCACCCGTGTGTGGTCGCGCAGAATCGTCTGCGGTTGCCTCTGGGTGTGCCGCTACGGCCGACCAACCGTGAGTGGGCGTGCAGAAAGGCCTGCAGTTGCCTCTGGGTGTGCCGCCACGGCCGGCCCAGCCGTGGGTGGGCGTGCAAAAGGGCCTGCGGTTGCCTCTGGGTGTGCCACCACGGCCGGCCCACCCGTGGGTGGGCGTGCAGAACTGTTTGCGTTTGCCTCTGGATGTGCCGCAACAGCCGACCCACCCGTGGGTGGGCGTGCAGAAGAGCCTGCAGTTGCCGCTGGGTGTGCCGCCACGGCCGGCCCACCCTTGGATGGGCGTGCAGAAGGGCCTGCGGTTGCCTCTGGGTGTGCCGCCACGGCCGGCCCACCCGTGGGTGGGCGTGCAGAAGGGCCTGCAGTTGCCTCTGGGTGTGCCGCCACGGCCCGCCCACACGTGGGTGGCCGTGCAGAAGGGCCTGCGTTTGCCTCTGGGTGTGCCGCCACAGCCGGCCCAACCATGGGTGGGCGTTCAGAAGGCCCTGCTGTTTCCTATGGGTTGGCGAACGACCAGCCCACCCGTGGGTGGGCGTTCAGAACAGTTTGCGTGTGCCTCTAGGTGTGCCGCCACGGCCGGCCCACCCGAGGGTGGGCGTGCAGAAGGGCCTGCGGTTGCCTCTGGGTGTGCCGCCACGGCCGGCCCACCCGTGGGTGGGCGTGCAGAACTGTTTGCGGGTGCCCCTGGGTGTGCTGCCACGGCCGGCCCTCCCGTGGGTGGGCGTGCAGAACGGTTTGCGTGTGCCTCTGGGTGTGCCGGCACGGCCGGCCCACCCGTGGGTGGGCGTGCAGAAGGGTCTGCGATTGCCTCTGGGTGTGCTGCCACGGCCGGCCCACCCGTGCGTGGGAGTGCAGAAGGGCCTGCGGTTGCCTCTGGGTGTGCCGCCGCGACCGGCCCACCCGTAGGTGGGTGTTCAGAAGTGTCTGCGGTTGCCTCTGGGTGTGCCGCCATGGCCGGCCCACCCTTGGGTGGGCGTGCAGAAGGGTCTGCGGTTGCCCCTAAGTGTGCCGCTACGGCCGGCCCACCCGTGGGTGGGCGTGCAGTAGGGCCTGCAGTTGCCTCTGCGTGTGCCGCCACGGCCGGCGACCCGTGGGTGGGCGTGTAGAAGGGCCTGCAGTTGCCTCTTGGTGTGCCGCCACGGCCGGTGCACGTGTGGGTGGGCGTGCAGAACTGTTTGCGTGTGCCTCTGGGTGTGCCGCCACGGCCGGCCCACCCGAGGGTGGGCGTGCATAACTGGTTGCTTGTGTCTTAGGGTGTGCCGCCACGGCCGGCCCACCCGTGGGTAGGCGTTCAAAAGTGTCTGCGGTTGCTTCAGGTTGTGCCGCCACGGTCGGCCCACGCGTGGGTGGGAGTGCAGAAGGGCCTGCAGTTGCCTCTGGGTGTGCCGCCACGGCAGGCCAACCCATGTTTGGGCGTGCAGAAGTGCCTGCAGTTGCCTCTGGGTGTGCCGCCACGGCCGGCCCACCCGTGGGTGGGCGTGCCGAACGGCCAGCAGGTTCCTCTGGGTTTACGCAACGGCCGGCCCACCCGTTGGTGGGCGTGCAGAAGTGTCTGCGGGTGCCTCTGGGTGTGCCGGCACGGCCGGCCCACCCGTGGGTTGGCGTGCAGAAGGGCCTGCAGTTGCCTCTGGGTGTGGCGCCACGGCCGGCCCACCCGAGGGTGGGCGTGCATAACTGGTTGCTTGTGCCTTAGGGTGTGCCGCCAGGGCCGGCCCACCCGTGGGTGGGCGTGCAGAACGGTTTGCGTTTGCATCTGAGTGTGCCGCCACGTCCGGCCCACCCGTGGGTGGGCGTGCAGAAGGGCCTGTGTTTGCCTCTGGCTGTGCCGCCACGGCTGGCCCACTTGTGGGTGGGCGTGCAGAAGGGCCTGCGGTTGCCTCTGGGTTTGCTGCCACGGCCGGCCCACCCGTGGGTGGTCGTGCAGATCTGTTTGCGTGTGCCTCTGGGTGTGCCGCCACAGCCGGCACACCCGTGGGTTCTTTGCAGAAGGCCCTGCGGTTGCCTCTGCTTGTGCCGCCACGGCCGGCTACCCGTGGGTGGGCGTGCAGAAGGGCCTGCGGTTGCTTCTGGGTGTGCCGCCACGGCCGGCCCACCCGTGGGTGGTCGTGCAGAACTGTTTGCGTGTGCCTCTGGGTGTGCCGTTACGGCCGCCGCACACGTGGGTGGGCGTGCAGAACTGTTTGCGTGTGCCTCTGGGTGTGCCGCCATGGCCGGCCAACCCATGAGTGGGCGTGCAGAAGGGTTTGCGGTTGCCTCTGGGTGTGCCGCCACAGCCGACCCGCCCGAGGGTGGGCGTGCAGAAGAGCCTGCAATTGCCGCTTGGTGTGCCGCCACAGCCGAACCACCCGTGGGTGGGCGTGCAGAAGGGCCTGCAATTGCCTCTGGGTGTGCCGCCAGGGCCGGCCCACCAGTGGGTGGGCGTGCAGAAGGGTTTGCAATTGCCTCTGGGTGTGCCGCCACGGCCGGCCCACCCGTGAGTGGGCGTGCAGTAGGGCCTGCAGTTGCCTCTGCGTGTGCCGGCACGGCCGGCCCACCCGTTGGTGGGCGTGCAGGACTGTTTGCGTGTGCCTCTGAGTGTGCCGCCACGGCCGGCCCACCCGTGCGTGGGCGTGCAGAAGGGCCTGCGGTTGCCTCTGGGTGTGCCGCCACGGCCGGCCCACCCGTGGGTGGGCGTGCAGAAGGGCCTGCTGTTTCCTCTGGGTTGACGCAACGACCAGCCCACCCGTGGGTGGGCGTTCAGAACAGTTTGCGGTTGCCACTAGATGTGCCGCCAGGGCCGACCAACCCGAGGGTGGGCGTGCAGAACTGTTTGCGTGTGCCTCTGGTTGTGCCGCCACGGTCGGCCCACCCGTGAGTGGGCGTGAAGAAGAGCTTGCAATGGCCTCTGGGTGTGCCGCCACGGCCGGCCCACCCGTGGGTAGGCGTGCAGTATGGTCTGCGGTTGCCTCTGGGTGTGCCGCCACGGCCGGCCCACCCGTGGGTGGGCGTGCAGAAGTGGCTGCGGTTGTCTCAGGGTGTGCCGCCACAACCGGCCCACCCGTGAGAGGGCGTTCAGAAAGGCCTACGGTTGCCACTGGGAGTGCCGAAACGGCCAACCCACCCGTGGGTTGGCGAGCAGGAGGGCCTGCGTGTTGCTCTGGGTGTGCCGCCACGGCCGGCCCAGCCGTGGGTGGGCGTGCAGAAGGGTCTGCGGTTGCCTCTGGGTGTGGCGCTACGGCCGGCCAACCGGGGGTGGGCGTGCAGAAAGGCTGGCGGTTGCCTCTGGGTGTGCCTCCATGGCCGGCCCACCCGTGGGTGGGCGTGCAGATGGGTTTGCATTTGCCTCTGAGTGTGCCGCCACGGCCGGCCCACCCGTGGTTGGGCGTGCAGAACGGTTTGCCTGTGCCTCTGGGTGTGCCGCCACGGCCGGCCCACCCTTTGGTGGGCGTGCAGAAGGGTCTGCGGTTGCCTCTGGATGTGCTGCCACGGCCGGCCCACCCGTGGGTGGGCATGCAGAAGGACCTGCGGTTGCCTCTGGGTGTGCCGCCGCGGCCGGCCCACCCGTGGGTGGGCGTTCAGAAGTGTCTGCGGTCGCCTCTGGGTGTGCCGCCATGGCCGGCCCACCCGTGGGTGGGCGTGCAGTAGGGTCTGCGATTGCCCCTAAGTGTGTCGCCACGGCCGGCACACCCGTGGGTGGGCGTGCAGTAGGGACTGCAGTTGCCTCTGCGTATGCCGCCACGGCCGGCCCACCCGTGGGTGGGCGTGTAGAAGGGCCTGCAGTTGCCTCTTGGTGTGCCGCCACGGCCGGCGCACCCGTGGGTGGGCGTGCAGAAGTGTTTGCGTGTGCCTCTGGGTGTGCCGCCACGGCCGGCCCACCCGAGGGTGGGCGTGCATAACTGGTTGCTTGTGCAGAAGGGTCTGCGGTTGCCTCTGGGTGTGCTGCCACGGCCGGCCCACGCGTGGGTGGCCGTGCAGAAGGACCTGCGGTTGCCTCTGGGTGTGCCGCTACGGCCGGCCCACCCGTAGGTGGGCGTTCAGAAGTGTCTGCAGTCGCCTTTTGGTGTGCCTCCATGGCCGGCCCACCCGTGGGTGGGCGTGCAGAAGGGTCTGCGATTGCCCCTAAGTGTGTCGACACGGCGGGCCCACCCGTGGGTGGGCGTGCAGTAGGGCCTGCAGTTGCCTCTGCGTGTGCCGCCACGGCCGGCCCACCCGTGGGTGGGCGTGTAGAAGGGCCTGCAGTTGCCTCTTGGTGTGCCGCCACGGCCGGCGCACCCGTGGGTGGGCGTGCAGAATTGTTTGCGTGTGCCTCTGGTTGTGCCGCCACGGCCGGCCTACCCGTGGGTGGGCGTGTAGAAGGGCCTGCAGTTGCCTCTGAGTGTGCCGCCACGGCCGGCCCACCCGTGGGTGTGCGTGCAGTTGGGTTTGCGTTTGCCTCTGAGTGCGATGCCACGGCCGGCCCACCCGTGGGTGGGCGTGCAGAACGTCCTGCGGTTGCTTCTTGGTGTGTCGCCACGGCCGGCCCACCTGTGGGTGGTCGTGCAGAACTGTTCGCGTGAGCCTATGTGTGTGCCGCCACGGCCGGCCTACCCCTGGGTGGGCCTGCAGTATGGCTTGCGGTTACCTCTAGGTGTGCAGCCACGGCAGGCCCACCCGTGGGTGAGCGTGTCGAGGGGCCTGCGGTTGCTTCTGGGTGTGCAGCCACGGCCGGCCTACTTGTGGGTGGGCCTGCAGTACGGCCTGAGGTTACCTCTGGGTGTGCTGCTACGGCAGGCCCACCCGTGGGTGGGCGTGCAGAAGGGTCTGCAGTTTCCTCTGGGCTGATGCAACGACCAGCTTACCCGTGAGCGGGTGTGCAGAAGGGCCCTGCTGTTGCCTCTGGGTGTGCCGCCACGGCCGGCCTACTTGTGGGTGGGCCTGCAGTACGGCCTGAGGTTACCTCTGGGTGTGCTGCTACGGCAGGCCCACCCGTGGATGGGCGTGCAGAAGGGCCTGCGGTTGCCTCTGGGCTGATGCAACGACCAGCTTACCCGTGAGCGGGTGTGCAGAAAGGCCTGCGGTTTCCTCTGGGTGTGCCGCCACGGCCGGCCAATTGTGGGTGGGCGTGCAGGACTGTTCGATTTTGCCTCTGAGTGTACCGCCACGGCCGGCACACCCGTGTGTGGGCGTGAAGAATGGTCTGCGGATGCCTCTGGGTGTGCCGCCACGGCCGCCCCACCCGTGGGTGGGCGTGCAGATGGGTTTGCGTTTGCCTCTGAGTGTGCCGCCACGGCCGGCCAACCGTGGGGGGGCGTGCAGAAAGGCCTGCAGTTGCCTCTGGGAGTGCCGCCACGGCCGGCCCACCCGTGGGTGGGCGTGCAGAAGGGCCTAAGGTTGCCTCTGAGTGTGCCGCCACGGCCGGCCCACCCGTGGGTGGGCATGCAGAAATGTTTGCGTGTGCCTCTGGGTGTGCCGCCACGGCCGGCTTACCCGTGGGTGGGAGTGCAGAAGGGTCTGCGGTTGCCTCTGGGTGTGCCGCCACGGCCGGCCCACCCGTGGGTGGGCATGCAGAAGGACCTGCAATTGCCTCTGGGTGTGCCTCCACGGCCGGCAAACTGTAGGTGGGCGTGCAGGATTGTTTGCGTGTGCCTCTGAGTGTGCCGCCATGGCCGCCCCACCCGTGGGTGGGCGTGCAGATGGGTTTGCCTTTGCCTCTGAGTGTGCCGCCACGGCCGGCCAACCGGGGGCGTGCAGAAAGGCCTGCAGTTGCCTCTGGGTGTGCCGCCACACCCGGCCCACCTGTGGGTGGTCGTGCAGAACGGCCTGCAGGTTCCTCTGGGTTGACGCATCGACCAGCCCACCCGTGGGTGGGCGTTCAGAACAGTTTGCGTGTGCCTCTGGGTGTGCCGTTAGGGCCGGCCCACCCGAGGATGGGCGTGCAGAAATGTTTGCGTGTGTTTCTGGTCGTGCCGCCACGGCCGGCCAACCCGTGGGTGGGCGTTCAGAACAGTTTGCGTGTGCCTCTGGGTGTGCCGTTAGGGCCGGCCCACCCGAGGATGGGCGTGCAGAAATGTTTGCGTGTGTTTCTGGTCGTGCCGCCACGGCCGGCCAACCCGTGGGTAGGCGTGGGGAAGAGCCTGCGGTTGCTTCTGGGTGTGACACCACGGAAGGCCCACCCGTAGTTGGGCGTGCAGAAGGGCCTGCGTTTGCCTCTGGGTGTGCCAACACGGCCGGCCACCCGTGGGTGGGCGTGCAGAAGGGGCTGCGTGTTGCTCTGTGTGTGCCGCCACGGCCGGCCCACCCGTGGGTGGGCGTGCAGAAGGGCCTGCTGTTGCCTCTAGGTGTGCCTCCACGGCCGGCCAATTGTGGGTGGGCGTGCAGGACTGTTCGCTTGTGCCTCTGTGTGTGCCGCCACGGCCGGCACACCCGTGTGTGGGCGTGAAGAATGGTCTGCGGTTGCCTCTGGGTGTGCCGCCACGGCCGCCCCACCCGTGGGTGGGCGTGCAGATGGGTTTGCGTTTGCCTCTGAGTGTGCTGCCACGGCCGGCCCACCCGTGGGTGGGCGTGCAGAAGGGCCGGCGGTTGCCTCTGGGTGTGCCGCCACGGCCGGCCCACCCGTGGGTGGGCGTGCAGAAGGCCTGCGGTTGCCTCTGGGTGTGCCGCCACGGCCTGCCCACCCGTGGGTGGGCGTGCAGAAGGGTTTGCGTTTGCCTCTGAGTGTGCCGCCACGCCCGGACCACCTGTGGGTGGGCGTGCAGAAGGGCCTGCGGTTGCCTCTGGGTGTGCCGACACGGCCGGCCCACCCGTGGGTGGGCGTGCAGAACTGTTTGCGTGAGCTTCTGGGTGTGCCGCCACGGCTGGCCCACCCGTGGGTGGGCGTGCAGAACTGTTTGCTTGTGCCTCTGGGTGTGCCGCCACGGCCGGCCCACCCGTGGGTAGGCGTGCAAAAGTTTCTGCGGTTGCCTCTGGGTGTGCTGCCACGGCCGGCCCACCCGTGGGTGGGCGTGCAGAAGGGTTTGCGTGTGGCTCTGGGTGTGCCGCCATGGCCGGCTTACCCGTGGGTGGGAGTGCAGAAGGGTCTGCGGTTGCCTCTGGGTGTGCCGCCACGGCCGGCCCCCCCGTGGGTGGGCATGCAGAAGGACCTGCAATTGCCTCTGGGTGTGCCTCCACGGCCGGCCAACTGTGGGTGGGCGTGCAGGATTGTTTGCGTGTGCCTCTGAGTGTGCCGCCATGGCCGACCCACCCGTGTGTGGGCGTGCAGAAAGGCCTGCAGTTGCCTCTGGTTGTGCCGCCACACCCGGCCCACCTGTGGGTGGGCGTGCAGAAGGGCCTGCGGTTGACTCTGGGTGTGCCGCCACGGCCGGCCCACCCTTGGATGGTCGTGCAGAACGGCCTGCAGGTTCCTCTGGGTTGACGCATCGACCAGCCCACCCGTGGGTGGGCGTTCAGAACAGTTTGCGTGTGCCTCTGGGTGTGCCGCCACGGCCGGCCCACCGGAGGATGGGCGTGCAGAAATGTTTGCGTGTGTTTCTGGGCGTGCCGCCACGGCCGGCCAACCCGTGGGTGGGCGTGCAGAAGAGTCTGCGGTTGCCTCTGGGTGTGCCGCCAGGGCCGGCCCACCCGAGGATGGGCGTGCAGAAATGTTTGCGTGTGTTTCTGGGCGTGCCGCCACAGCCGGCCAACCCGTGGGTGGGCGTGCAGAAGAGTCTGCGGTTGCCTCTGGGTGTGCCGCCACGGCCGGCCCACCCGTGGGTAGGCGTGGGGAAGGGCCTGCGGTTGCTTCTGGGTGTGCCACCACGGAAGGCCCACCCGTAGTTGGGCGTGCAGAAGGGCCTGCGTTTGCCTCTGGGTGTGCCACCACGGCCGGCCACCCGTGGGTATGCGTGCAGAAGGGCCTGAAGTTGCCTCTGGGTTTGCCGCCACGGCCGGCCCACCCGTGGGTGGGCGTGCAGAAGGCCCTGCGGTTGCCTCTGGGTGTGCCGCCACAGTCGGCCTACGAGTGGGTGGGCGTGCAGAACCGCCTGCGTTTAGCTCTGGGTGTGCCACAACGGTAGGCCCAACCGTGGGTGGGCGTGCAGAAGGGCCTGCGGTTGCCTCTGGCTGTGCCGCACCGTTGGCCTACCCGTGGGTGGGCCTACAGAACGGCCTGCGTTTACCTCTGCGTGTGACGCCACGGCTGGCACACCCGTGGGTGGGACTGCAGAAGGGTTTGCGGTTGCCTCTGTGTGTGCCGCCACGGCCGGCCCACCCGTGTGGTGGCGTGCAGAAGGCACTGCTTGCCTCTGGGTGTGCCGCCACGGCCGGGCCACCCGTGAGTGGGCGTGCAGAACTGTTTGCGTGTGCCTCTGGGTGTGCCGCCACAACCGGCCAACCCGTGTGTGGGCGTGCAGAAGGGCTTGCGGTTGCCTCTGGGTGTGCCGTCACAGCCGACCCACCCGAGTGTGGGCGTGCAGAAGGGCCTGTGTTTTCCTCTGGGTTGACGCAACGGCCGGCCTATTCGTGGGTGGGCCTGCAGAACCGCCTGCAATTACCTCTGGGTGTGCCGCCACGGCCGCCCCACCCGTGGGTGGGCGTGAAGAAGGGTTTGCAAGTGGTTCTGGGCGTGCCGCCACGGCCGGCCAACCCGTGGGTAGGCGTGCGGAAGGGCCTGCGGTTGCTTCTGGGTGTGCCACCACGGAAGGCCCACCCGTAGTTGGGCGTGCAGAAGGGCCTGCGTTTGCCTCTTGGTGTGCCGCCACGGCCGGCCCACCCGTTGGTGGGCGCGCAGAAGGGCCTGCAGTTGCCTCTGGGTTGACGCAACGGCCGGCCCACCCGTGGTTGGGCGTGCAGAAGGCCCTGTGGTTGCCTCTGGGTGTGCCGCCACGGCCGGCCTACCCGTGGGTGGGCCTGCAGAACCGCCTGCAATTACCTCTGGGTGTGCCGCCACGGCCGGCCCACCCGTGGGTGGGCGTGCAGAACTGGTTGCGTGTGCCTCTGGTTGTGCCGCCACGGCCGGTTCACCCGTCGGTGGGTGTGCAGAAGGGCCTGCGTTTGCCTCTGGGTGTGCCGCCACTGCCGACCCACCCGTGGGTGGGCGTGCATAAGGGCCTGCGGTTGCCTCTGGGTGTGCCGCCACGGCCGGCCCACCCGTGGGTGGGCGTGCAGAATTGTTTGCGTGTGCCTCTGGGTGTGCCGCCACGGCCGGCACACCAGTGGGTTCTTTGCAGAACTGCTTGCGTGTGTCTCTGGGAGTGCCGCCACGGCCGGCCAACGCGTGGGTGGGCCTGCAGTACGGCCTGCGGTTACGTCTGGGTGTGCTGCTATGGCAGTCCCACCCGTGGGTGGGCGTGCAGGCGGGCCTGCGGTTGCCTCTGGGTGTGCCGCCACGGCCGGTCCACCCGTGGCTGGGAGTGCAGAAGGGCCTGCAGTTGCCTCTGGTTGGGCCGCCACATCAGGCCAACCCGTGGTTGGGCGTGCAGAAGTGCGTGCAGTTGCCTCTGGGTTTGCCGCCACGGCCGGCCCACCCGTGGGTGGGCGTGCAGAAGGCCTTGCGGTTGCCTCTGGGTGTGCCGCCACGGTCAGCCTCCCCGTGGGCGGGCCTGCAGAACCGCCTGCGATTACCTCTGGGTGTGTCACCACGGCCGGCCCACCCGTGGGTGGGCGTGCAGAAGGGACTGCGGTTGCCTCTGGGTGTGCCGCCACCGCCGGCCCACCTTGGGTGGGCGTGCAGAACGGCCTGCATTTGCCTCTGGTTGTGCCGCCACGGCCGGCCCACCCGTGGGTGGGCGTGCAGAAGGGTTTGCGGTTGCCTCTGGGTGTGCCGCCACGGCCGGCCCACCTTGGGTGGGCGTGCAGAAGGGCCTGTGTTTGCCTCTGGGTGTGCCGACACGGCCGGCCCACCCGTGGGTGGGCGTGCAGAAGGGCCTGCAATTGCCTCTGGCTGTGCCGCCACGGCCAGCCTACCCGTGGGTGGGCGTGCAGAACGGCCTGGGTTTACCTCTGGGTGTGCCGCCACGGCCGCCCCACCCGTGGGTGGGCGTGCAGAAGGGCCTGCATTTGCTTCTGGGTGTGCCGCCACGGCCGGCCCACCCGTGGGTGGGCGTGTAGAAGGGCCTGCAGTTGCCTCTGGGTGTGCCGCCACGGCCGGCTCACTCGTGGGTGGGCGTGCACAAGGGTTTGCGGTTGCCTCTGGGTGTGCCGCCACGGCCTGCCCAACCGTGGGTGGGCGTGCAGAAGGGTCTGCTGTTGCCTCTCGGTGTGCCGCCTCCGCCGGCCCACCTTGGGTGGGCGTGCACAACGGCCTGTGGTTGCCTCTGGCTGTGCCGCCACGGCCGGCCCACCCGTGGGTGGGCGTGCAGAAGGGTTTGCGGTTGACTCTGGGTGTGCCGCCACAGCCGGCACACCCGTGGGTTGTTTGTAGAAGGCCCTGCGGTTGCCTCTGGGTGTGCCGCCACGGCCGGCCTACCCGTGAATAAGCCTTCAATACGGCCTGCGTTTACCTCTAGGTGTGCAGCCACGGCAGGCCCACCATTGGATGTGCGTGCAGAAGGGCCTGCGGTTGCCTCTGGGTGTGCCGCCACGGCCGGCCTATTATTTTGTGGGCGTGCAGAAGGCCCTGCTTTTTTTTCTGGGTTGACGCAACGACGAGCCCACCAGTGGGTGGGCGTTCAGAACAGTTTGCGTGTGCCTCTGGGTGTTCCGCCAGGGCCGGCCCACCCGTGGGTGGGCGTGCAGAACTGGTTGCGTGTGCCTCTGGTTGTGCCGCCACGGCCGGTTCACCCGTCGGTGGGCGTGCAGAAGGGCCTGCGTTTGCCTCTGGGTGTGCCGCCACTGCCGACCCACCCGTGGGTGGGCGTGCATAAGGGCCTGCGGTTGCCTCTGAGTGTGCCGCCACGGCCGGCCCACCCGTGGGTGGGCGTGCAAAATTGTTTGCGTGTGCCTCTGGGTGTGCCGCCACGGCCGGCACACCAGTGGGTTCTTTGCAGAACTGTTTGCGTGTGTCTCTGGGAGTGCCGCCACGGCCGGCCCTCCCGTGGGTGGGCGTGCAGAGGGGTTTGCGGCTTCCTCTGGGTGTGCCGCCATAGCCGGCCCACCCGTGTGGTCGTGTGCAGAAGGGCCTGCGGTTGACTCTGGGTGTGCCGCCACGGCCGGACCACTCGTAATTGGGCGTGGAGAACTGTTTGCGTGTGCCCCTGGGTGTGCCGCCACGGCAGACCCACCCGTGGGTGGGCGTGCAGAAGGGGCTGCATGTTGCTCTGGGTGTGTTGCCACGGCCGGCCCACCCTTGGGTGGGCGTGCAGTAGGGCCTGCAGTTTCCTCCACGTGTGTTGCCACGGCCGGCGCACCCGTGGGTGGGCGTGCAGAACTGTTTCCGAGTGCCTCTGGGTGTGCCGCGACGGCCGGCACACCCGTGGGTGGGCGTGCAGAACTGTTTGCTTCTGCCTCTGGGTGTGCCGCCACGGCCGGCCCACCCGTGGGTAGGCGTGGGGAAGGGCCTGCGGTTGCCTCTGGGTGTGCTGCCACTGCCGGCCCACCCGTGGGTGGGCGTGCAGAAGGGCCTGCGGTTTCCTCTGCGTGTGCCGCCACGGCCGGCCCACCCGTGGGTGGGCGTGCAAAAGTGTCTGCGTTTGCCTCTGGCTGTGCCGCCACGGCCGGCCCACCCGTGGGTGGGCGTGCAGAAGGGCCTGCGGTTGCCCCTAAGTGTGCCGCCACGGCCGGCCCACCCGTGGATGGGCGTGCAGAAGGGCCTGCAGTTGCCTATGGCTCTGCCGCCACGGCAGGCCCACCCGTGGGTGGGAGTGCAGAAGGGCCTGCAATTTCCTCTGGGTTGACGCAACGACCAGCTTACCCTTGGGTGGGCCTGCAGAAGAGCCTGCGGTTGCCTCTGGGTGTGCCGCCACGGCAGACCCACCCGTGGGTGGGCGTGCAGAAGGGGCTGCATGTTGCTCTGGGTGTGCCTCCACGGCCGGCCAACCGTGGGTGTGGGTGCAGGACTATTTGCGTGTGCCTCTGGGTGTGCCTCCACGGCCGGCAAACCGTGGGTGGGGGTGCAGGACTATTTGCGTGTGCCTCTAAGTGTGCCGCCATGGCCGGCCCACCCGTGTGTGGTCGCGCAGAATCGTCTGCGGTTGCCTCTGGGTGTGCCGCTACGGCCGACCAACCGTGGGTGGGCGTGCAGAAAGGCCTGCAGTTGCCTCTGGGTGTGCCGCCACGGCCGGCCCAGCCGTGGGTGGGCGGGCAGAAGGGCCTGCGTTTGCCTCTGGGTGTGCCACCACGGCCGGCCCACCCGTGGGTGGGCGTGCAGAACTGTTTGCGTGTGCCTCTGAGTGTGCCGCCACGGCCGGCCCACCCGTGGTTGGGCGTGCAGAAGTGTTTGCGTGTGCCTTTGGGTGTGCCGTTACGGCCGCCCCACCCGTCGGTGGGTGTGCAGAACTGTTTGCGTGTGCCGCTGGGTGTGCCGCCACGGCCGGCCCACCCGTGGATGGGCGTGCAGAAGGGCCTGCAGTTGCCCCTGGGTGTGCCGCCACGGCCCGCCTATTCGTGGGTGGGCGTGAAGAATGGCCTGCGGTTGCCTCTGGGTGTGCCGCCACGGCCCGCGCACACGAGGGTGGCCGTGCAGAAGGGCCTGCGTTTGCCTCTGGGTGTGCCGCCACAGCCGGCCCAACCATGGGTGGGCGTTCAGAAGGCCCTGCTGTTTCCTATGGGTTGGCGCAACGACCAGCCCACCCGTGGGTGGGCGTTCAGAACAGTTTGCGTGTGCCTCTGGGTGTGCCGCTAGGGCCGACCCACCCGAGGGTGGGCGTTCAGAACAGTTTGCGTGTGCCTCTGCGTGTGCCGCCAGGGCCAACACACCCGTGGGTGGGCGTGCAGAACTGTTTGCGTGTGCCTTTGGGTGTGCCGCCACGGCCGGCCTACCCGTGGGTGGGCGTGCAGAACGGCCTGCGGTTACCTATGGGTGTGCCGCCATGGGAGGCCCACTCGTGGGTGGGCGTGCAGAAGGGCCTGCGTTTGCTTCTGGGTGTGCCGCCACGGCCGGCCCACCCGTGGGTGGGCGTGCAGAAGAGCCTGCAGTTGCCGCTTGGTGTGCCGCCACGGCCGGCCCACCCGTGGGTGGGCGTGCAGAAGGGCCTGCAGTTGCCTCTGGGTGTGCCGCGAGGGCCGGCCCACCCGAGGGTGGGCGTGTAGAAGGGTTTGCAATTGCCTCTGGGTGTGCCGCCACGGCCGGCACACCCGTGGGTGGGCGTGCAGAATTGTTTGCGTGTGCCTTTGGGTGTGCCGTTACGGCCGCCCCATACTTCGGTGGGCGTGCAGAACTGTTTGCGTGTGCCGCTGGGTGTGCCGCCACGGTCGGCCCACCCGTGGTTGGGCGTGAACAGTAGGGCCTGGCGGTTGCCTCTGGGATGTCGTCGCCCACAGCGTCAAGCGCCCGACCCACCCGTGGGTGGGCGTGCAGAAGAGCCTGCAGTTGCCGCTGGGTGTGCCGCCACGGCCGGCCCACCCGTGGATGGGTGTGCAGAAGGGCCTGCGGTTGCCTCTGGGTCTGCCGCCACAGCCGGCGCAACCATGGGTGGGCGTTCAGAAGGCCCCTGCCGTTTCTATGCGTTAGGCGACCACCACGCCCACCCGTGGGTGGGCGCTCAGGAACAGTTCTGCGGTGCCTCTGGGTGTGCCGCCAGGGCCAACCCACCCGTGGGTGGGCGTCGCGGAACTGTTTCGCGCAGTGCCTCTGGGTGTGCCGCCACGGCCCGGCCCACCCGTGGGTGAAGCGTGCAGAAGTGGCTGCGGTTGTCTCTGGGTGTGCCTCCACGGCCGGCCCACACGTGGGTGGGCGTGCAGAAGTGTCTGCGGTTGCTTCTGGGTGTGCCGCCACGGCCGGCCCAGCCGTGAGTGGGCGTGCAGAAAAGCCTTCAGTTGCCTCTGGGTGTGCCGCCACGGGCAACCCACCCGTGGGTGGGCGTGCAGGATGGCCTGCTTGTTGCTCTGGGTGTGCCGCCACGGCCGGCCCACCCGTGGGTGGGCGTGCAGATGGACCTGCTCTTGCCTCTGGGTGTGCCGCCACGGCCGGCCCACCCGTGGGTGGGCGTGCAGTAGGGCCTGCAATTGCCTCTGGGTGTGCCGACACGGCCGACCCACCCGTGGGTGGGCGTGCAGAAGGGCCTGCGGTTGCCTCTGGGTGTGCCGCCAGGGCCGACCCACCCGTGGGTGGGCGTGCAGTAGGGCCTGCGGTTGCCTCTGGGTGTGCCGACGGCCGGCCCACCCGTGGGTGGGCGTGCAGAAGGACCTGATTGTCGCCTGCGTGCCGCCACAGCCGACCCACCCGTGGGTGGGCGTGCAGAAGGGCCTGCGGTTGCCTCCTGGGTGTCACGACGGCCGGCCCACCCGCGGGTGGGCGTGCAGAAAGGGCCTGCAATTGCCTCTGGGTGTGCCGACACGGCCCGACTCAACCCGTGGAGTGGGCGTGCAGAAGAGGACCTCGCGGTTGCCTCTGGGTGTGCCGCCAGGGCCGACCCACCCGTCGGTGGGCGTTCAGAACAGTTCTGCGTGTGCCTCTGGGTGTGCCGCCACGGCCAACCCACCCGTGGGTGGCTGCATGAACTGTTTGCGGTGCCTCTGGGTGTGCCGCTACGGGCCGGCCCACCCGTGGGTGGGCGTGCAGAAGTGGCTGCGTTGTCTCTGGGTGTGCTTCACGGCCGGCCCACACGTGGGTGGGCGTGCAGAAGGGCTGTTAAAGTTGCTTCTGGGTGTGCCGCCACGGCCGGCCCACCCGTGGAGTGGGCGTGCAGAAAGCCTTCAGTTGCCTCTGGGTGTGCCGCCACGGGCAACCCACCCGTGGGTGGGCGTGCAGGATGTCCTGCTTGTTGCCCTGGGTGTGTCACACGGCCGGCCCACCCGTGGGTGGGCGTGCAGATGGACCTGCTCTGCCTCTGGGTGTGCCACGGCCGACCCACCCGTGGATGGGCGTGTAGAAGGGCCTGCGGTTGCTCTCCTGGGTGTGCCGCCGACGGCCCGCCCAACCCGTGGGTGGGCTGCAGAAGGGCTCTGCAATTGCCACTGCGTGTGCCGCCACGGCCGACCCACCCGTGGGTGGGCGTGCAGAAGGGCCTGCGGTTGCCTCTGGGTGTGCCGCCACGGCCGGCCCTAACCGTGGGTGGGCGCAGAAGGACCTGCTGTTGCCTCTGGGTGTGCCGGCCACGGCCGACCCACCCGTGGGTGGGCGTGCAGAAGGGCCCGCGGCTGCCTCCCTGGTGTGCCAAGACGGCCGGCCCACCCGCGGGTGGGCGTGCAGAAGGGCCCTGCAATTGCCTCTGGGTGTCGCCGCGGCCCACTCCACCCGTGGGTGGGCGCAGAAGGGCCTGCGGTTGCCTCTGGGTAAAAGCCGCCACGGGCCGCCCAACCGGTGGTATGCAGAAGGACCTGCTGTTGCCTCTGGGTGTGCCGCCACGGCCGACCCACCCGTGGGTGGGCGTGCAGAAGGTCCTGCGGTTGCCTCTGGGTGTGCCGCCACGGCCGGCCCACCCGTGGGTTTGCGTGCAGAACGGTTTGCGTTTGCATCTGAGTGTGCCGCCACGGCCGGCCCACCCGTGGGTGGACGTGCAGAAGGGCCTGTGGTTGCATCTGGCTGTGCCGCCACGGCTGGCCCACTTGTGGGTGGGCTGCAGAAGGGCTTCGCGGTTGCCCTCTGGTTTTCCCCATCGGCCGCCCACCCGTGGGTGGTCGTGCGCAGAACTGTTTGCGTAGGTGCCTCTCTGGGTGTGCCGCCACAGCCGGGCACACCCGTGCGGGGGTTCTTTGCAGAAGCTGCCCCGCGGTTGCCTCTCGGGTGTGCCGCCACGGCCGGCCTACCCGCTGGGTAATGGGCTTGCAGTACGGCCTGCGCTTTACCCTCTAGGTGTGCAGCCACTGCAGGCCCACCCGTGGATGGGGCGCGGCAGAAGGGCGTGCAGTTGCCTCTGGGTGTGCCGCCACGGCCGGCCAACCCGTGGGTGGGCGTGCAGAAGGGCCTCGCGGTTGCCTTCTGGGTGCCGACACGGTCGGCCTATTCGTGGGTGGGCGTGCAGAAGGCCCTCGCGGTTTCCTCTAGGTTGACGCGACGTAGCTGACCAGCCCACCCGTGGGTGGGCGTTCAGAACAGTTTGCGTGTGCTTCTGGGTGTGCCGCCAGCTCACGACCCACCCGAGGTGGGCGTGCAGAACTGTTTGCGCAGTGCCTCTGGGTGTGCACGTCACGGCCCGGCCCACCCGTGGGAGGGCTGCAGAACTGTTTGGCGGGTGCCCTGAGTGTGCTGCCACGGCCCGGCCTACCCGTGGGTGGGGCGCAGAGCGCTTTTGCGTGTGCCTCTGGGGTGTGCGGCACGGCCGATCAACCCGTGAGTGGGCGTGCAGAAGTGTCCGCGGTTGCCTCTGGGTGTGCTGCCACGGCCCGGCCCACCCGCGTGGGAGTGCAGAAGGCCTGCGGTTGCCTCTGGGTGTGCCGCTCGACCGCCCATACCGTGGGTGGGTGTTCAGAGGGTCTCACGGTTGCCTCTGGGTGTGCCGCCATTGTCGTCCAACCGCTGGTGGGCGTGGAGAAGGGTCTGCGGTTGCCCCTAAGTGTCAAGCACGGCCGGCCCGCACCCGTGGGTGGGGCGTGCAGTAGAGCCCTGCAGTTGCCTCTGCGCAGCCGCTGACGGCCCGGCCCACCAATGGGTGAGCGTGTAGAAGGGCCTGCAACTTCCTCTTGGTGTGCACACGGCGGCCCACCCGATGGGTATGGCGTGCAGAACTGTTTCGTGCGTGCCTCTGGGTGCGCCATAGCGCCCTTCACCCGAGGGTGGGCGTGCATAACTGGTTGCTTGTGCTTTAGGGTGCCCGCCCACGGCCGGCCCACCCGTGGGTAGGCGTTCAAAAGTGTCTGCAGTTGCTTCAGGTTGTGCCGCCACCGGTCACGGCCCCACGCGTGGGTGGGAGTGCAGAAGGCCCTGCAGTTGCCTCTGGGTGTCGCCACGGCGGCTCACTTTCGATGGGTGGCGTGCACAAAGGGTTTCGCGGTTGCCTCTGGGTGTGCGGCCGCGGCCTGCCAACCGTGGGTGGGGCGTGCAGAAGGGTCTGCTGTTGCCTCTCGGTGTGCCCTCCGGCCCACCTTGGGTAGGGCGTGCACAGCGGCCTGTGGTTGCCTCTGGCTGTGCACGCCCACGGCCGCCCACCCGTGGGTGAGGCGTGCAGAAGGGTTTCGCGGTTGACTCTGGGTGTGCCGCCACAGCCGGTACACCCGTGGGTTGTTTGTAGAAGGCCCTGCGGTTGCCTCTGGGTGTGCCGCCCGCGGCGGCCTACCGTGAATAAGCCTTCAATGCGGCCTGCGTTTACCTCTAGGTGTGCAGCCACGGCAGACCCACCATTGGATGTCGCGTGCAGAAAGGGCCTGCGGTTGCCTCTGGGTGTGCGCCCGCGGCCCGGCCTATTACTTTGTGGGCGTGCAGAAGGCCCTGTTTTTTTCTGGGTTGGCCTTAACGGCGAGCCCACCAGTGGGTGGGCGTTCAGAACAGTTCTGCGTGTGCCTCTGGAGTGTTCCGCCAGGGCCGGCCCACCCGTGGGTGGGGCGTGCAGAACTGGTTGCGTGTGCCTCTGGTTGTGCCGCCCGCGGCCGGGTTCACCCACGTCGGTGGGGCGTGCAGAAGGGCCTGCGTTTGCCTCTGGGTGTGCCGCCACTGCCGACCCACCGTGGGTGGGCGTGCATAAGGAGCCTCGCGGTTGCCTCTGGAGTGTGCCTTACGACGGCCGACCCACCCGCTGGTGGGCGTGCAGAATCTGTTTGCGTGTGCCTCTGGGTGTGCCGCCACGGCGGCACACCAGTGGGTTCTTTGCAGAACTGTTTGCGTGTGTCTCTGGGAGTGCCGCCCGCGGCCGGCCCTCCGTGGGTGGGCGATGCAGAGGGGTTTGCGGCTTCCTCTGGGTGTGCGCCATAGCCCACCCGGTGTGGTGCGTGTGCAGAAGGGCCTGCGGTTGACTCTGGGTGTGCCGCCACGGCGGACCACTTTCGTAATTGGGCGTGGAGAACTGTTTGCGTGTGCCCTGGGTGTGCCGCCACGGCAGACCCACCCGTGGAGTGGGGCGTGCAGAAGGGGCTGCATGTTGCTCTGGGTGTGTTGCCGCGGCCGGCCCACCCTTGGGTGGAAGAGTGCAGTAGAGCCTGCAGTTTCCTCCCGTGTGTTGCCACGGCCGAGCACCCGTGGGTGGGCGTGCAGAACTGTTTCGAGTGCCTCTGGGTGATGCGCGACGGCCCGGCACACCCGTGGAGTGGGCGTGCAGAACTGTTTGCTTCTGCCTCTGGGTGTGCCGCCACGGCGGCCCACCCGTGGGTAGGCGTGGGGAAGGGCCCGCGGTTGCCTCTGGGTGTGCTGCCACTGCCGGCCCACCCGTGGGTAGGCGTGCAGAAGAGCCTGCGGTTTCCTCTGCGTGTGCCGCCACGGCCGGCCCACCCGTGGGTGGGCTGCAAAAGTGTCTGCGTTTGCCTCTGGCTGTGCCGCCACGGCCGGCCCACCCGTGGGTGGGCGTGCAGAAGAGACCTGCGGTTGCCCCTAAGTGTGCCACGCGGCCGGCCCACCCGTGGATGGGCGTGCAGAAGGGCCTGCAGTTGCCTATGGCTCTGCCGCCACGGCAGGCCCACCCGTGGGTGGGAGTGCAGAAGAGGCCTGCAATTTCCTCTGGGTTGGCGCATAGCGACCAGCTTACCCTTGGGTGGGCCTGCAGAAGAGCCTGCGGTTGCTCTCTGGGTGTGCCTGCCACGGCAGACCCACCCGATGGGTGGGCGTGCAGAAGGGGCTGCATGTTGCTCTGGGTGTGCCTCCACGGCCCGACCAACCCGTGGGTGTGGGTGCAGGACTATTTCGCGTGTGCCTCTGGGTGTGCCTCCACGGCCGGGCAAACCGTGGGTGGGGGGTGCAGGACTATTTGCGTGTGCCTCTAAGTGTGCCGCCATGGCCGGCCCACCCGTGTGTGGTCGCGCAGAATCGTCTGCGGTTGCCTCTGGGTGTGCCGCTACGGCCGACCAACCGTGGGTGGGCGTGCAGAAAGGCCTGCAGTTGCCTCTGGGTGTGCCGCCACGGCCGGCCCAGCCGTGGGTGGGCGGGCAGAAGGGCCTGCGTTTGCCTCTGGGTGTGCCACCACGGCCGGCCCACCCGTGGGTGGGCGTGCAGAACTGTTTGCGTGTGCCTTTGGGTGTGCCGTTACGGCCGCCCCAGCCGTCGGTGGGAGTGCAGAACTGTTTGCGTGTGCCTCTGAGTGTGCCGCCACGGCCGGCCCACCCGTGGTTGGGCGTGCAGAACTGTTTGCGTGTGCCTTTGGGTGTGCCGTTACGGCCGCCCCACCCGTCGGTGGGTGTGCAGAACTGTTTGCGTGTGCCGCTGGGTGTGCCGCCACGGCCGGCCCACCCGTGGATGGGCGTGCAGAAGGGCCTGCAGTTGCCCCTGGGTGTGCCGCCACGGCCCGCCTATTCGTGGGTGGGCGTGAAGAATGGCCTGCGGTTGCCTCTGGGTGTGCCGCCACGGCCCGCGCACACGAGGGTGGCCGTGCAGAAGGGCCTGCGTTTGCCTCTGGGTGTGCCGCCACAGCCGGCCCAACCATGGGTGAAGCGTTCAGAAGGCCCTGCTGTTTCCTATGGGTTGGCGCAGCGACCAGCCCACCCGTGGGTGGGCGTTCAGAACAGATTTGCGTGTGCCTCTGGGTGTGCGGCTAGGGCCGACCCACCCGAGGGTGGGCGTTCAGAACAGTTTGCGTGTGCCTCTGCGTGTCGCCAGGGCCAACACACCGATGGGTGGCGTGCAGAACTGTTGCGTGTGCCTTTGGGTGTGCCGCCACGGCCGGCCTACCCGTGGGTGGGCGTGCAGAACGGCCTCGCGGTTACCTATGGGTGTGCGCGCATGGGAGGCCCACTCGTGGGTGGGGCGTGCAGAAGGGCCTGCGTTTGCTTCTGGGTGTGCATACGGCCCGGCCCACCCGTGGAGTGAAGCGTGCAGAAGAGCCTGCAGTTGCCGCTTGGTGTGCCCGCCACGGCCGGCCCACCCGTGGGTGAAGCGTGCAGAAGGGCCTGCAGTTGCCTCTGGGTGTGCCGCGAGGGCCGGCCCACCCGAGGGTGGGCGTGTAGAAGGGTTTGCAATTGCCTCTGGGTGTGCCGCCACGGCCGGCACACCCGTGGATGGCGTGCAGAATTGTTTGCGTGTGCCTTTGGGTGTGCCGTTACGGCCGCCCCATACTTCGGTGGGCGTGCAGAACTGTTTGCGTGTGCCGCTGGGTGTGCCGCCACGGTCGGCCCACCCGTGGTTGGGCGTGAACAAGGGATTGCGGTTGCCTCTGGATGTGTCGCAACAGCCGACCCACCCGTGGGTGGGCGTGCAGAAGAGCCTGCAGTTGCCGCTGGGTGTGCCGCCACGGCCGGCCCACCCGTGGATGGGTGTGCAGAAGGGCCTGCGGTTGCCTCTGGGTCTGCCGCCACAGCCGGCGCAACCATGGGTGGGCGTTCAGAAGGCCCTGCCGTTTCTTATGCGTTGGCGCAACGACCAGCCCACCCGTGGGTGGGCGTTCAGAACAGTTTGCGTGTGCCTCTGGGTGTGCCGCCAGGGCCAACCCACCCGTGGGTGGGCGTGCGGAACTGTTTGCGTGTGCCTCTGGGTGTGCCGCCACGGCCGGCCCACCCGTGGGTGGGCGTGCAGAAGTGGCTGCGGTTGTCTCTGGGTGTGCCTCCACGGCCCGGCCCTGCGTGGGTGGGGCGTGCAGAAGTGTCTGCGGTTGCTTCTGGGTGTGCATACGGCCGGCCCAGCCGTGAGTGGGCGTGCAGAAAAAGCCCTTCAGTTGCCTCTGGGTGTGCCGCCACGGGCAACCCACCCGTGGGTGGGCGTGCAGGATGGCCTGCTTGTTGCTCTGGGTGTGCCGCCACGGCCGGCCCACCCGTGGGTGGGCGTGCAGATGGATTTGCTCTTGCCTCTGGGTGTGCCGCCACGGCCGACCCACCCGTGGGTGGGCGTGCAGTAGGGCCTGCAATTGCCTCTGGGTGTGCCGACACGGCCGACCCACCCGTGGGTGGGCGTGCAGAAGGGCCTGCGGTTGCCTCTGGGTGTGCCGCCAGGGCCGGCCCACCCGTGGGTGGGCGTGCAGTAGGGCCTGCAATTGCCTCTGGGTGTGCCGACACGGCCGGCCCACCCGTGGGTGGGCGTGCAAAACGCTTTGATTGTGCGTCTGGGTGTGCCGCCACAGCCGGCCCACCCGTGGGTGGGCGTGCAGTAGGGCCTGCGGTTGCCTCCTGGGTGTGCCGCCACGGCCGGCCCACCCGTGGGTGGGCGTGCAGTAGGGCCTGCAATTGCCTCTGGGTGTGCCGACACGGCCGACCCACCCGTGGGTGGGCGTGCAGAAGGGCCTGCGGTTGCCTCTGGGTGTGCCGCCAGGGCCGACCCACCCGTCGGTGGGCGTTCAGAACAGTTTGCGTGTGCCTCTGGGTGTGCCGCCAGGGCCAACCCACCCGTGGGTGGGCGTGCGGAACTGTTTGCGTGTGCCTCTGGGTGTGCCGCCACGGCCGGCCCACCCGTGGGTGGGCGTGCAGAAGTGGCTGCGGTTGTCTCTGGGTGTGCTTCCACGGCCGGCCCACACGTGGGTGGGCGTGCAGAAGTGTCTGCTGTTGCTTCTGGGTGTGCCGCCACGGTCGGCCCACCCGTGAGTGGGCGTGCAGAAAAGCCTTCAGTTGCCTCTGGGTGTGCCGCCACGGGCAACCCACCCGTGGGTGGGCGTGCAGGATGTCCTGCTTGTTGCCCTGGGTGTGCCGCCACGGCCGGCCCACCCGTGGGTGGGCGTGCAGATGGACCTGCTCTTGCCTCTGGGTGTGCCGCCACGGCCGACCCACCCGTGGGTGGGCGTGTAGAAGGGCCTGCGGTTGCCTCCTGGGTGTGCCGCCACGGCCGGCCCACCCGTGGGTGGGCGTGCAGAAGGGCCTGCAATTGCCACTGGGTGTGCCGCCACGGCCGACCCACCCGTGGGTGGGCGTGCAGAAGGGCCTGCGGTTGCCTCTGGGTGTGCCGCCACGGCCGGCCCAACCGTGGGTGGGCGTGCAGAAGGACCTGCTGTTGCCTCTGGGTGTGCCGCCACGGCCGACCCACCCGTGGGTGGGCGTGCAGAAGGGCCTACGGTTGCCCTCCCGGGTATGCCGCCGCTGGCCGACCCGTGGGTGGGCGTGCAGAAGGGCCTGCAATTGCCTCCTGGGTGTGCCGCCACGGCCGACCCACCCGTGGGTGGGCGTGCAGAAGGGCCTGCGGTTGCCTCTGGGTGTGCCGCCACGGCCGGCCCAACCGTGGGTGGGCGTGCAGAAGGACCTGCTGTTGCCTCTGGGTGTGCCGCCACGGCCGACCCACCCGTGGGTGGGCGTGCAGAAGGTCCTGCGGTTGCCTCTGGGTGTGCCGCCACGGCCGGCCCACCCGTGGGTTTGCGTGCAGAACGGTTTGCGTTTGCATCTGAGTGTGCCGCCACGGCCGGCCCACCCGTGGGTGGGCGTGCAGAAGGGCCTGTGGTTGCATCTGGCTGTGCCGCCACGGCTGGCCCACTTGTGGGTGGGCGTGCAGAAGGGCTTGCGGTTGCCTCTGGGTTTTCCCCCACGGCCGGCCCACCCGTGGGTGGTCGTGCAGAACTGTTTGCGTGTGCCTCTGGGTGTGCCGCCACAGCCGGCACACCCGTGGGTTCTTTGCAGAAGGCCCTGCGGTTGCCTCTGGGTGTGCCGCCACGGCCGGCCTACCCGTGGGTGGGCTTGCAGTACGGCCTGCGTTTACCTCTAGGTGTGCAGCCACGGCAGGCCCACCCGTGGATGGGCGTGCAGAAGGGCGTGCAGTTGCCTCTGGGTGTGCCGCCACGGCCGGCCAACCCGTGGGTGGGCGTGCAGAAGGGCCTGCGGTTGCCTCTGGGTGTGCCGACACGGTCGGCCTATTCGTGGGTGGGCGTGCAGAAGGCCCTGCGGTTTCCTCTAGGTTGACGCAACGACCAGCCCACCCGTGGGTGGGCGTTCAGAACAGTTTGCGTGTGCTTCTGGGTGTGCCGCCAGGGCCGACCCACCCGAGGGTGGGCGTGCAGAACTGTTTGCGTGTGCCTCTGGGTGTGCCGCCACGGCCGGCCCACCCGTGGGAGGGCGTGCAGAACTGTTTGCGGGTGCCCCTGAGTGTGCTGCCACGGCCGGCCTACCCGTGGGTGGGCGTGCAGAACGTTTTGCGTGTGCCTCTGGGTGTGCCGGCACGGCCGGCCAACCCGTGGGTGGGCGTGCAGAAGTGTCTGCGGTTGCCTCTGGGTGTGCTGCCACGGCCGGCCCACCCGTGCGTGGGAGTGCAGAAGGGCCTGCGGTTGCCTCTGGGTGTGCCGCCGCGACCGGCCCACCCGTGGGTGGGTGTTCAGAGGGGTCTGCGGTTGCCTCTGGGTGTGCCGCCATTGCCGGCCCACCCGTTGGTGGGCGTGGAGAAGGGTCTGCGGTTGCCCCTAAGTGTGCCGCTACGGCCGGCCCACCCGTGGGTGGGCGTGCAGTAGGGCCTGCAGTTGCCTCTGCGTGTGCCGCCACGGCCGGCCCACCAATGGGTGGGCGTGTAGAAGGGCCTGCAACTTCCTCTTGGTGTGCCGCCACGGCCGGCCCACCCGTGGGTGGGCGTGCAGAACTGTTTGCGTGTGCCTCTGGGTGTGCCGCCAAGGCCGGCCCACCCGAGGGTGGGCGTGCATAACTGGTTGCTTGTGCTTTAGGGTGCGCCGCCACGGCCGGCCCACCCGTGGGTAGGCGTTCAAAAGTGTCTGCAGTTGCTTCAGGTTGTGCCGCCACGGTCGGCCCACGCGTGGGTGGGAGTGCAGAAGGCCCTGCAGTTGCCTCTGGGTGTGCCGCCACGGCAGGCCAACTCGTGGGTGGGCGTGCCGAACGGCCAGCAGGTTCCTCTGTGTTGACGCAACGGCCGGCCCACCCGTTGGTGGGCGTGAAAAGGGCCTGCGGTAGCCTCTGGGTGTGCCGCCACGGCCGACCTACCCCTGGGTGGGCCTGCAGTACGGCCTGCGTTTACCTCTAGGTGTGCAGGCACGGCAGGCCCACTCGTGGGTGGGCGTGAGGAAGGGCCTGCGCTTGCTTCTGGTTGTGCAGCCACGGCCGGCCCACTCGTGGGTGGGAGTGCAGAAGAGCCGGCAGTTGCCTCTGGGTGCGCCGCCACGGTCGCCCTACCCGTGGTTGGGCCTGCAGAACGGCCTGAGATTACCTCTGGCTGTGCCGCCACGGCAGGCCCACCCGTGGGTGGGCATGCAGAAGGGCCTGCGGTTGCCTCTGGGTGTGCCGCCACAGCCGGCCCACCCATGGGTGGGCGTGCAGAACAGTTTGCGTGTGCCTCTGGGTGTGCCGCCACGGCCGGCCCACCCGTGCGTGGGCGTGCAGAAGGGCCTGCTGTTTCCTCTGAGTTAACGCAACGACCAGCCCACCCGTGCGTGGGCGTTCAGAACAGTTTGAGGTTGCCTCTGGATGTGCCGCCACGGCCGGCCCACCCGTGGGTGGGCGTGCAGAAGTGTTTGCGTGTGCCTCTGGGTTTGCCGCCACGGTGGGTGGGAACTCGTGGGTGGGCGTGCCGAACGGCCAGCAGGTTCCTCTGGGTTGACTCAACGGCCGGCCCACCCGTGGGTGGGCGTGCAGAAGGGTTTGCGTTTGCCTCTGAGTGTGCCGCCACGGCCGGCCCACCCGTGGGTGGTCGTGCAGAACGTCCTGCGGTTGCTTCTGGGTGTGCCGCCACGGCCGGCCCACCCGTTGGTGGTCGTGCAGAACTGTTTGCCTGTGCCTCTGTGTGTGCCGCCACGGCCGGCACACTTGTAAGTTCTTTGCAGAAGGCCCTGCGGTTTCCTCTGGGTGTGCCGCCACGGCCGACCTACCCCTGGGTGGGCCTGCAGTACGGCCTGCGTTTACCTCTAGGTGTGCAGGCACGGCAGGCCCACTCGTGGGTGGGCGTGCGGAAGGGCCTGCGCTTGCTTCTGGTTGTGCAGCCACGGCCGGCCCACTCGTGGGTGGGAGTGCAGAAGGGCCGGCAGTTGCCTCTGGGTGCGCCGCCACGGTCGGCCTACCCGTGGTTGGGCCTGCAGAACGGCCTGAGATTACCCCTGGGTGTGCCGCCACGGCAGTCCCACCCGTGGGTGGGCATTCAAAAGGGCCTGCGGTTGCTCTGGGTGTGCCGCCACAGCCGGCCCACCCATGGGTGGGCGTGCAGAACAGTTTGCGTGTGCCTCTGGGTGTGCCGCCATGGCCGGCCCACCCGTGCGTGGGCGTGCAGAAGGGCCTGCGGTTGCCTATGGGTGTGCCGCCACTGCCGGCCCACCCGTGGGTGGGCGTGCAGAAAAGCCTGCTGTTTCCTCTGGGTTGACGCAACGACCAGCCCACCCGTGCGTGGGCGTTCAGAACAGTTTGAGGTTGCCTCTGGATGTGCCGCCAGGGCTGACCAACCCGAGGGTGGGCGTGCAGAAATGTTTGCGTGTGCCTGTGGGTGTGCCGTCACGGCCGGCCTACGGTTGGGTAGGCGTGCAGAACTGTTTGCGTGTGCCTCTTTTGTGCCGCCACGGCCGGCCCACCCGTGGGTGGGCGTGCAGAAGTGTTTGCCTGTGCCTCTGGGTGTGCCGCCACCGCCGGCCCACCCGAGGGTGGGCGTGCATAACTGGTTGCTTGTGCCTTAGGGTGTGCCGCCAGGGCCGGCCCACCCGTGGGTGGGCGTGCAGAACGGTTTGCGTTTGCATCTGAGTGTGCCGCCACGGCCGGCCCTCCCGTGGGTGGGCGTGCAGAAGGGCCTGTGGTGTCCTCTGGCTGTGCCGCCACGGCTGGCCCACTTGTGGGTGGGCGTGCAGAAGGGCCTGCGGTTGCCTCTGGGTTTGCCGCCACGGCCGGCCCACCCGTGGGTGGTCGTGCAGAACTGTTTGCGTGTGCCTCTGGGTGTGCCGCCACAGCCGGCACACCCGTGGGTTCTTTGCAGAAGGCCCTGCGGTTGCCTCTGGGTGTGCCGCCAAGGCCGGCCTACCCGTGGGTGGGCCTGCATTACGGCCTGCTATTGCTTCTGGGTGTGCCGCCACGGCCGGCCCAGCCGTGAGTGGGCGTGCAGAACTGTTTGCGTGTGCCTCTGGGTGTGCCTTAACGGCCGCCGCACACGTGGGTGGGCGTGCAGGACTCTTTGCGTGTGCCTCTGGGTGTGCCACCACGACCGGCCAACCCATGAGTGGGCGTGCAGAAGGGTTTGCGGTTGCCTCTGGGTGTGCCGCCACAGCCGACCCGCCCGAGGGTGGGCGTGCAGAAGAGCCTGCAGTTGCCGCTTGGTGTGCCGCCACAGCCGAACCACCCGTGGGTGGGCGTGCAGAAGAGCCTGCAGTTGCCGCTTGGTGTGCCGCCACGGCCGGCCCACCCGTGGGTGGGCGTTCAGAAGCGCCTGCAATTGCCTCTGGGTGTGCCGCCAGGGCCGGCCCACCCGTGGGTGGGCGTGCAGAAGGGTTTGCAATTGCCTCTGGGTGTGCCGCCACGGCCGGCCCACCCGTGGGTGGGCGTGCAGAACTGTTTGCGGGTGCCCCTGGATGTGCTGCCACGGCCGGCCCACCCGTGGGTGGGCGTGCAGAACGGGTTGCGTGTGCCTCTGGGTGTGCGACGCGGTATTCCACCGATGAGTGGCGTGCAGAAGGGTCTGCGTGTGCCTCTGGGTGTGCTGCCACGGCCGGCCCACCCGTGGGTGGGCGTGCAGAAGGGCCTGCGGTTGTCTCTGGGTGTGCCGCCGCGGCCGGCCCACCCGTGGGTGGGTGTTCAGAAGTGTCTGCGGTTTCCTCTGGGTGTGCCGCCACGGCCGGCCCACCCGTGGGTGCGCATGCAGAATGTTCTGCGGTTGCCCCTAAGTGTGCCACCACGGCCGGCCCACCCGTGGGTGGGCGTGCAGTAGGGCCTGCAGTTGCCTCTGCGTGTGCCGCCACGGCCGGCCCACCCGTGGGTGGGCGTGTAGAAGGGCCTGCAGTTGCCTCTTGGTGTGCCGCCACGGCGGCGCCTGCGTGTGGGTGGGCGTGCAGAACTGTTTGCGTGTGCCTCTGGGTGTGCCACGGCCCGGCCCACCGAGGGTGGGCGTGCATAACTGGTTGCTTGTGCATTAGGGTGTGCCGCCACGGCCGGCCCACCCGTGGGTAGGCGTTCAAAAGTGTCTGCGGTTGCTTCAGGTTGTGCCTCCACGGTCGGCCCACGCGTGGGTGGGCGTGGAGAAGGGCCTGCAGTTGCCTCTGTGTGTGCCGCCGCGGCAGGCCAACCCGTGTTTGGGCGTGCAGAAGTGCCTGCAGTTGCCTCTGGGTGTGCCGCCACGGCCGGCCCACCCGTGGGTGGGCGTGCCGAACGGCCTGCAGGTTCCTCTGGGTTGACGCAACGGCCGGCCCACCCGTTGGTGGGCGTGAAGAAGGGCCTGCGGTAGACTCTGGGTGTGCCGCCACGGCAGGCCCACCCGTGGGTGGGCATGCAGAAGGGCCTGCGGATGCCTCTGGGTGTGGCGCTACGGCCGGCCAACTGGTGGTGGCCGTGCAGAAAGGTTTGCGGTTGTCTCTGGGTGGGCCGCCACGGCCGGCCCACCCGTGGGTGGGCGTGCAGAAAGGTTTGCGTTTGCCTCTGAGTGTGCCGCCACGGCCTGCCCACCCGTGGGGGGGCGTGCAGAACGTCCTGCGGTTGCCTCTGGGTGTGCCGCCACGGCCGGCCCACCCGTTGGTGGGCGTGCAGGACTGTTTGCGTGTGCCTCTGAGTGTGCCGCCACGGCCGGCCTACCCGTGGGTGGGCGTGCAGAAGGGCCTGCGGTTGCCTATGGGTGTGCCGCCACGGCCGGCCCACCCGTGGGTGGGCGTGCAGAAGGGCCTGCTGTTTCCTCTGGGTTGACGCAACGACCAGCCCACCCGTGGGTGGGCGTTCAGAACAGTTTGCGGTTGCCTCTGGGTGTGCCGCCGCGGCCGGCCCACCCGTGGGTGGGCGTTCAGAAGTGTCTGCGGTCGCCTCTGGGTGTGCCGCCACGGCCGGCCCACCCGTGGGTGGGCGTGCAGAAGGGTCTGCGATTGCCCCTAAGTGTGTCCCCACGGCCGGCCCACCCGTGGGTGGGCGTGCAGTAGGGCCTGCAGTTGCCTCTGCGTGTGCCGCCACGGCCGGCCCACCCGTGGGTGGGTGTGTAGCAGGGCCTGCAGTTGCCTCTTGGTGTGCCGCCACGGCCGGCCCATCCGTGGGTGGGCGCGCAGATGGGTTTGCGTTTGCCTCTGAGTGCGATGCCACGGCCGGCCCACCCGTGGGTGGGCGTGTAGAAGGGCTTGCAGTTGCCTCTTGGTGTGCCGCCACGGCCGCCCCACCCGTGGGTGGGCGTGCAGATGGGTTTGCGTTTGCCTCTGAGTGCGATGCCACGGCCGGCGCACCCGTGGGTGGGCGTGCAGAACGTCCTGCAATTGCTTCTTGGTGTGTCGCCACGGCCGGCCCACCCGTGGGTGATCGTGCAGAACTGTTTGCGTGTGCCTCTGTGTGTGCCGCGGCCGGCACACCCGTGGGTTCTTTGCAGAAGGCCCTGCGGTTTCCTCTGTGTTTGCCGCCCGCGGCCGGCCCTACCTAAGTGGGCCTGCGAATGCGACCTCGCGGTTACCTCTAGGTGTGCAGGCACGGCAGGCCCACCCGTGGGTGGGCGTGCCGAAGGGCCTGCGGTTGCTTCTGGGTGTGCAGCCACGGCCGGCCCACCCGTGGGTGGGAGTGCAGAAGGGCCTGCAGATGCCTCTGCGTGTGCCGCCACGGCAGGCCCACCCGTGGGTGGGCGTGTAGAAGGGCCTGCAGTTGCCTCTTGGTGTGCCGCCACGGCCGGCGCACGTGTGGGTGGGCGTGCAGAACTGTTTGCGTGTGCCTCTGGGTGTGCCGCCACGGCCGGCCCACCCGAGGGTGGGCGTGCATAACTGGTTGCTTGTGCATTAGGGTGTGCCGCCACGGCCGGCCCACTCGTGGGTAGGCGTTCAAAAGTGTCTGCGGTTGCTTCAGGTTGTGCCTCCACGGTCGGCCCACGCGTGGGTGGGCGTGCAGAAGGGCCTGCAGTTGCCTCTGGGTGTGCCGCCACGGCAGGCCAACCCGTGTTTGGGCGTGCAGAAGTGCCTGCAGTTGCCTCTGGGTGTGCCGCCACGGCCGGCCCACCCGTGGGTGGGCGTGCCGAACGGCCTGCAGGTTCCTCTGGGTTGACGCAACGGCCGGCCCACCCGTTGGTGGGCGTGAAGAAGGGCCTGCGGTAGACTCTGGGTGTGCCGCCACGGCAGGCCCACCCGTGGGTGGGCATGCAGAAGGGCCTGCGTATGCCTCTGGGTGTGGTGCTACGGCCGGCCAACTGGTGGTGGCCGTGCAGAAAGGTTTGCGATTGCCTCTGGGTGGGCCGCCACGGCCGGCCCACCCGTGGGTGGGCGTGCAGAAAGGTTTGCGTTTGCCTCTGAGTGTGCCGCCACGGCCTGCCCACCCGTGGGGGGGCGTGAAGAACGTCCTGCGGTTGCTTCTGGGTGTGCCGCCACGGCCGGCCCACCCGTTGGTGGTCGTGCAGGACTGTTTGCGTGTGCCTCTGAGTGTGCCGCCACGGCCGGCCTACCCGTGCGTGGGCGTGCAGAAGGGCCTGCGGTTGCCTATGAGTGTGCCGCCACGGCCGGCCCACCCGTGGGTCGGCGTGCAGAAGGGCCTGCTGTTTCCTCTGGGTTGACGCAACGACCAGCCCACCCATGGGTGGGCGTTCAGAACAGTTTGCGGTTGCCTCTGGGTGTGCCGCCGCGGCCGGCCCACCCGTGGCTAGGCGTCCACAAGGGCCTGCAATTGCCTCTGGGTGTGCCGCCACGGCCGGCCCACCCGTGGGTGGGCGTGCAGAAGGGTCTGCGATTGCCCCTAAGTGTGTCCCCACGGCCGGCCCACCCGTGGGTGGGCGTGCAGTAGGGCCTGCAGTTGCCTCTGCGTGTGCCGCCACGGCCGGCCCACCCGTGGGTGGGCGTGTAGCAGGGCCTGCAGTTGCCTCTTGGTGTGCCGCCACGGCCGGCGCACCTGTTGGTGGGCGTGTAGAAGGGCCTGCAGTTGCCTCTTGGTGTGCCGCCACGGCCGGCCCACCCGTGGGTGGGCGTGCGTAACTGTTTGCGTTTGCCTCTGAGTGCGATGCCACGGCCGGCCCACCCGTGGGTGGGCGTGTAGAAGGGCTTGCAGTTGCCTCTTGGTGTGCCGCCACGGCCGCCACACCCGTGGGTGGGCGTGCAGATGGGTTTGCGTTTGCCTCTGAGTGCGATGCCACGGCCGGCCCACCCGTGGGTGATCGTGCAGAACTGTTTGCGTGTGCCTCTGTGTGTGCCGCGGCCGGCACACCCGTGGGTTCTTTGCAGAAGGCCCTGCGGTTTCCTCTGTGTTTGCCGCCACGGCCGGCCTACCCCTGGGTGGGCCTGCAGTACGGCCTGCGGTTACCTCTAGGTGTGCAGCCACGGCAGGCCCACCCGTGGGTGGGCGTGCCGAAGGGCCTGCGGTTGCTTCTGGGTGTGCAGCCACGGCCGGCCCACCCGTGGGTGGGAGTGCAGAAGGGCCTGCAGTTGCCTCTGGGTGTGCCGCCACTGTCGGCCTACCCGTGGGTGGGCCTGCATAAGGGCCTGCAGTTGCCTCTGGGTGTGCCGCCACGGTAGGACCAACCGTGGGTGGGCGTGCAGAAGGGCCTGCGGTTGCATCTGGGTGTGCCGCCACAGTCGGCGCACCCGTGGGTCGGCGTGCAGAACGGCCTGCGATTACCTCTGAGTGTATCGCCACGGCCGGCCCACCCGTAGGTGGGCGTGCAGAAGGGTTTGCAATTGCCTCTGGGTGTGCCGTCACGGCCGGCCCACTTATGTGGTGGCGTGCAGAAGGGCCTGCGGTTCCCTCTGGGTGTGCCGCCAAAACAGACCCACCCGTGGGTGGGCGTGCAGTAGGGCCTGCAGTTGCCTCTGGGTGTGCCGTTACGGCAGGACCACCCGTGGGTGGGCGTGCAGAAGGGCCTGCGTTTGCCTCTGGGTGTGCCACCACGGCCGGCCCACCCGTGGGTGGGCGTGAAGAAGGGGCTGCGGTTTCCTCTGGGTGTGCCGCCACGGCCGGCCCACCCGTGGGTGGGCGTGAAGAAGGGTTTGCCTTTGCCTCTGAGTGTGCCGCCACGGCCGGCACACCCGTGGGTTCTTTGCAGAAGGCCCTGCTGTTGCATCTGGGTGTGCCGCCACGGCAGGCCCACCCGTTGGTGGGCGTGCAGAAGGGCCTGCGGTTTCCTCTGGGCTGATGCAACGACCAGCTTACCCGTGAGCGGGCGTGCAGAAGGGCCTGCGTTTGCCTCTGTGTGTGCCGCCACGGCCGGCCCACCCGTGGGTGGGCGTGCAGAAGGGCCTGCTGTTGTCTCTAGGTGTGCCTCCACGGCCGGCCAATTGTGGGTGGGCGTGCAGGACTGTTCGCTTGTGCCTCTGAGTGTGCCGCCACACCCGGCCCACCTGTGGGTGGGGGTGCAGAAGGGCCTGCGGTTGACTCTGGGTGTGCCGCCACGGCCGGCCCACCCGTGAATGGGCGTGCAGAACGGCCTGCAGGTTCCTCTGGGTTGACGCAACGGCCGGCCAACCCGTGGGTGGTCGTGCAGAACTGTTTGTGTGTGCCTCTGGGTGCGCCGCCACGACCGGCACACCCGTGGGTTCTTTGCAGAAGGCCCTGCGGTTGCCTCTGGGTGTGCCGCTACCACCGGCCTACCCGTGGGTGGGCCTGCAGTAAAGCCTGCGTTTACCTCTGGGTGTGCTGCTACGGCAGGCCCACCCGTGGGTGGGCGTACAGAAAAGCCTGCGGTTCCTCTGGGTGTGCCGGCACGGCCGGCCCACCCGTGGGTAGGCGTGCAGAACGGCCTGCAGGTTCCTCTGGTTTGACGCAACGGCCGGCCCACCCGTGGGTGGGCGTTCAGGAGGGCCTGCGTTTGCCACTGGGTGTGCCAAAACGGCCAACCCACCCGTGGGTGGTCGTGCAGGAGGGCCTGCGTGTTGCTCTGGGTGTGCCGCCACGGACGGCCCACCCGTGGGTGGGCGTGCAGAAGTGTCTGCGGGTGCCTCTGGGTGTGCCGCCACGGCCGGTTCACCCGTGGCTGGGCGTGCAGAAGGGCCTGCACTTGCCTCTGGGTGTGCCGCCACGGCCGGCCCACCCGTGGGTGGGCGTGCAGAAGGCCCTGCGGTTGCCTCTGGGTGTGACGCCACGGCCTGCCCACCCGTGCATGGGCGTGCAGAAGGGATTGCGGTTGCCTCTGGCTGTGCCGCCACGCCCGGCCCACCTGTGGGTGGGCGTGCAGAAGGGCCTGTTGTTGCCTCAGGGTGTGCCGCCACGGCCGGCCAACTGTGGGTGGGCGTGCAGAACTCTTTGCGTGTGCCTCTGAGTGTGCCGACATGGCCGGCCCACCCGTGTGTGGGCGCGCAGAATTGCCTGCAGTTGCCTCTGGGTGTGCCGCCACACCCGGCCCACCTGTGGGTGGGCGTGCAGAAGTGTCTGCGGTTGCCTCTGGGTGTGCCACCACGGCCGGCCCACCCGTGAGTGGGCGTGCATAAGGGCCTGCCGTCGCCCATAAGTGTGCTGCCACGGCCGGCCCACCCGTGGATGGGCGTGCAGAAGGGCCTGCAGTTGCCTCTGGGTGTTCCGCCACGGCCGGCCCACCCGTGGGTGGGCGTGCAGGAGGGTGTGCGGTTGCCTCTGGGTGTGCCGCCACGGCCGGCATACCCGTGAATGGGCCTGCAGAAGAGGCCTGCAGTTTGCCCTCGGGGTGTGCCGCCACGGCCGACCCACCCGTGGGTGGGCGTTCAGAACTGTTTGCTTGTGCCTCTGTGTGTGCGCACGGCCGGCCCACCCGATGGGTGGGCGTGCAGAAGAGCCTCGCGGTTGCCTCTGGGTGTGCGCCCGCGGCCGCGCCACACGTGGTTAGCGTGCAGAAGGGCCTGCAGTTGCCTCTGGGTGTGCCGCTGACGCCCGGCCCACCCGTGGGTGAAGCGTGCAGGAAGCCCTGGGCGGTTGCCTCTGGTTGTGCGACAGCGTCCAGGCCCACCACGTGGGTGAAGTGCAGAAGGGAGCCTCGCGGTTGCTTCTGGGTGTGCCGCCCGCGGCCGGACCACCCGTGGGTGAAGGCGTGCAGAAGGGTTTGCAGTTTCCTCTGGGTTGAAGCTACGACCAGTTTACCCGTGGGTGGGCGTGCAGGACTGTTTGCGTGTGCCTCTGAGTGTGCCGCCATGGCCGGCCCAACCGTGGGTGGGCGTGCATAAAGGGCTGCAGTTGCCTCTGGGTGAGCACATACGGCCCGGCCCACCCGTGGGTGGGCGTGCAGAAAGTGTCTGCGTGTGCCTCTGGGTGTGCCGCCCACGGCCGGCCCACCAGTGGGTGAAGCGTGCAGAAGGGTTCGCGTTTGCCACTGGGTGTGCGAAGCGGCCAACCCACCCGTGGAGTAGGCGTGCAGGAGGGCCTGCGGTTCCCCTCTGGGTGTGCAGCCACAGTCGGCCTACACGTGGGTGGGCCTGCAGAACGGCCTGCGATTACCTCTGTGTGAGCCGCCACGGCCGGCCCACCTGTGGGAGGGCCTGCAGAACATCTTGCGATTACCTCTGGGTGAGCCGCCACGGCCGGCCCACCCGTGGGTGGGCGTTCAGAAGGGTTTGCGTTTGCCTCTGAGTGTGCCGCCACGGCCGGCCCACCCGTGGGTGGGCGTGCAGAAGGGCCTGCGGTTGCCTCTGGGTGTGCCGCCACGGCACGCCCACACGTGGTTGGGCGTGCAGAAGGGCCTGCAGTTGCCTCTGGGTGTGCCGCGACGCCCGGCCCACCCGTGGGTGGGCGTGCAGGAGCGCCTGCGGTTGCCTCTGGTTGTGCGGCAACGTCAGGCCCACCCGTGGGTGGGCGTGCAGAAGGGCCTGCGGTTGCTTCTGGGTGTGCCGCCACGGCCGGACCACCCGTGGGTGGGCGTGCAGAAGGGTTTGCAGTTTCCTCTGGGTTGAAGCTACGACCAGTTTACCCGTGGGTGGGCGTGCAGGACTGTTTGCGTGTGCCTCTGAGTGTGCCGCCATGGCCGGCCCAACCGTGGGTGGGCGTGCATAAAGGGCTGCAGTTGCCTCTGGGTGAGCCGCCACGGCCGGCCCACCCGTGGGTGGGCGTGCAGAAGTGTTTGCGTGTGCCTCTGGGTGTGCCGCCACGGCCGGCCCACCAGTGGGTGGGCGTGCAGAAGGGTTTGCGTTTGCCACTGGGTGTGCCGAAACGGCCAACCCACCCGTGGGTGGGCGTGCAGGAGGGCCTGCGGTTCCCTCTGGGTGTGCAGCCACAGTCGGCCTACACGTGGGTGGGCCTGCAGAACGGCCTGCGATTACCTCTGGTGAGCCGCCACGGCCGGCCCACCTGTGGGAGGGCCTGCAGAACATCTTGCGATTACCTCTGGGTGAGCCGCCACGGCCGGCCCACCAGTGGGTGGGCGTTCAGAAGGGTTTGCGTTTGCCTCTGAGTGTGCCGCCACGGCCGGCCCACCTGTGGGTGGGCGTGCAGAAGGGCCTGCGGTTGCCTCTGGATGTGCCGCCACGGCCGACCAACCCGAGGGTGGGCGTGCAGAACTGTTTGCGTGTGCCTCTGGGTGTGCCGTCACGGCCAGCCCACCCGTTGGTGAACGTGCAGAACTGTTTGCGTGTGCCTCTGGGTGTGCCGCCACGGCCGGCCCACCCGTGGCTAGGCGTCCACAAGGGCCTGCAATTGCCTCTGGGTGTGCCGCCACGGCCGGCCCACCCGTGGGTGGGCGTGCAGAAGGCCCTGCGGTTGCCTCTGGGTGTGACGCCACGGCCGGCCCCCCCGTAGGTGGGCGTGCAGAAGGGCCTTCGGTTGCTTCTGGGTGTGCCGCCACGGCCGGCCCACCTGTGGGTGGGCGTGAAGAACTGTTTGCTTGTGCCTCTGGGTGTGCCGCCACGGTCGGCCCACACGTGGTTGGGCGTTCACAAGGGCCTGCGGTTGCCACTGGGTGTGCCGCCACGGCCAACCCACCCGTGGGTGGGCGTGCAGGAGGGCCTGCGTGTTGCTCTTGGCGTGCCGCCACTGCCGGCCCACCCGTGGGTGGGCGTGCAGAAGGACCTGCTCTTGCCTCTGGGTGTGCCGCCACGGCCGGCCCACCCGTGGCTGGGCGTGCACAAAGGCCTGCAATTGCCTCTGGGTGTGCCACCACTGCCGGCCGACCCGAGGGTGGGCGTGCAGAAGGCCCTGCGGTTGCCTCTGTGTGTGACGGCATGGCCGGCCCACTCGTGGGTGGGCGTGCAAAAGGGTCCGCGGTTGCCTCTGGGTGTGCCGCTACAGCCGGCCAACCGTGGGTGGCCGTGCAGAAAGGCCTGCAGTTTCCTCTGGGTGTTGCGCCACGGCCGGCCAACCCGTGGGTGGGCGTGCAGAAGGGTTTGCGTTTGCCTCTGAGTGTGCCGCCACGGCCGGCCCACCCGTGGGTGGGCGTGCAGAAGGGCCTGTAGTTGCCTCTGGGTGTGACGCCACGGCCGGCCCACCCTTGGGTTGGAGTTCAGAACAATTTGTATGTGCCTCTGGGTGTGCCGCCACGGCCGGCCCACCCGTGGGTGGGCGTGCAGAAGGGCCTGCATTTGCCTCTGGGTGTGCCGCGACGGCCGGCCCACCCGTGGGTGGGCGTGCAGAAGGCCCTGCGGTTGCCTCTGGGTGTGCCGCCACGGCAGGCCCACCCGTTGGTGGGCGTGCAGAAGGGCCTGCAGTTACTTCTAGGTGTGCCGCCACGCCCGGCCCACCCGTGGGTGGGCGTGCAGAAGGGTTTGCAATTTCCTCTGGGTTGACGCAACGACCAACTTTCCCGTTGGTGGGCGTGCAGGACTGTTTGCGTGTGCCTCTGAGTGTGCCGCCATGGCCGGCCCACCCGTGAGTGGGCGTGCAGAACGGTCTGCGTTTTCCCCTGAGTGTGCCGCTACGGCCGGCCCACCGTGGGTGGGCGTGCATAAAGGCCTGCAGTTGCCTCTGGGTGTGCCGCCACGGCCGGGCCACCAGTGGGTGGGCGTGCAGAAGGGTTTGTGTTTGCCTCTGAGTGTGCCGCCACGGCCGGCCCACCTGTAGGTCGGCGTGCAGAAGGGCCTGCGGTTGCCTCTTGGTGTGCTGCTACGGCAGGCCCACCCGTGGGTAGGCGTGCAGACGGGTTTGCGTTTGCCTCCGAGTGTGCCGCCACAACCGGTCCACCCGTGGGTGGGCATGCAGATAGGCCTTCGGTTGCCTCTGGGTGTGCCGCCACGGCCGGCCCACCGGTGGGTGGGCCTGCAGTACGGTCTGCGGTTACCTCTGGGTGTGCTGCGACAGCAGGCCCACCCGTGGGTGGGCGTGAAGAGGGGCCTGCTTTTGCTTCAGGGTGTGCCGCCACGGCCGGCCCACCCTTGGGTGGGCGTGCAAAACAGCCTGCAGTTGCCTCTGGATGTGCCGCCACGGCACGCCCACCCCTGTTTGGGCGTGCAGAAGAGCCTGCAGTTGCTTCTGGTGTGCCGCCACGACCGGCCCACCCGTGCGTGGGCGAGCAGAACGCCCTGCAGGTTCCTCTGGGTTGACGCAACGGCCGGCCCACCCGTGAGTGAGCATGCAGAACTCTTTGCGTGTGCCTCTGGGTGTTCCGCCGCGGCCGACCCACCCGTGGGTGGGCGTCCAGAAGGCCTTGCAATTGCGTCTGCGTGTGCCGCCACGGCCGGCCTACCCGTGGGTGGGCCTGCAGAAAGGCCTGCGGTTGCCTCTGGGTGTGGCGCCACGGCCGGCCCACCCGTGGGTGGGCGTGCAGAAGGACCTGCTGTTGCCTCTGGGTGTGCCGCCACGGCCGGCCCACCCGTGTGGTGGCGTGAAGAAGGGCCTGCGGTTGCCTCTGGGTGTGCCGCCACAGCCGCCCCACCCGTGTGTGGGCGTGCAAAACAGTTTGCGTGTGCCTCTGGGTGTTCCGCCACGGCTGCCTCCCCCGTGGGTGGGCGTGCAGAACTGTTTGCCTGTGCCTCTGGTTGTGCCGCCACGGCCGGCCAACCGTGGGTGGGCGTGCAGAAAGGCCTGTAGTTGCCTCTGGGTGGGCCGCCACGGCCGGCCCACCCGTGGGTGGGCGTGCAGAAGGGTTTGCGTTTGCCTCTGTGTGTGCCGCCACGGCCGGCCCACCTGTGATTGGGCGTGCATAAGGGCCTGCGGTTGCCTCTGGGTGTGCCGCCAGGGCCGGCCCACCCGTGTGTGGGCGTGCAGAACTGTTTGCGTGTGCTTCTGGGTGTGCCGCCACGGCCGGCCCACCCGTGGGTGGGCGTGCAGAAGGGGCTGCGTGTTGCTCTGGGTGTGCCGCCTCGGCCGGCCCACCCGTGGGTGGGCGTGCAGAAGGACCTGCTGTTGCCTCTGGGTGTGCCTCCACGGCCGGCAAACCGTGGGTGGACGTGCAGGACTGTTTGCGTGTGCCTCTGAGTGTGTTGCCATGGCCGGCCCACCCGTGTGTGGGCGTGCAGAATGGTCTGGGTTTGCCTCTGGGTGTGCCGCCACGGCCGACCAACCGTGGGTGGGCGTGCAGAAAGGCCTGCAGTTGCCTCTTGGTGTGCCGCCACGGCCGGCCCACCCGTGGGTGGGCGTGCAGAAGGGCCTGCGTTTGCCTCTGGGTGTGCCGCCACAGCCGGCACACCCGTGGGTGTTCGTGCAGAAGGGTTTGCGTTTGCCTCCGAGTGTGCCGCCACAACCGGCCCACCCGTGGGTGGGCATGCAGACAGGCCTGAGTTTGCCTCTGGGTGTGCCGCCACGGCCGGCCCACCGGTGGGTGGGCCTGCAGTACGGCCTGCGGTTACCTCTGGGTGTGCTGCTACGGCCGGCCCACCCGTGGATGGGCGTGCAGAAGGACCTGCTGTTGCCTCTGGGTGTGCCGCCACGGCCGGCCCACCCGTGGATGGGCGTGCAGAAGTGCCTGGGTTTTCCCCTGCGTGTGCCGCAACGGCCGGCCCACCCGTGGGTTGGCGTGCAGAAGTTCCTGGGGTTTCCCCTTGGTGTGCCGCAACGGCCGGCCCACCCGTGGGTGGGCGTGCAGAAGTGTCTGCAGGTGCCTCTGGGTGTGCAGCAATGGCCGTCCCACCCGTGGGTGGGCGTGCAGAAGTGTCTGGGGTTGCCTCTGGGTGTTCCACAACGGCCGGCCCACCCGTGGCTGGGCGTGCAGAAGTGTCTGGTTTTGCCCCTGGGTGTGCCCCAACGGCCGGCCCACCCGTGGGTGGGCGTGCAGAAGTGTCTGTGTTTGCCTCTGGGTGTGCCGCCACGGCCGGCCCACCCGTGGGTGGGCGTGCAGAAGTGTCTGCGGCTGCCTCTGGGTGTGCCGCAACGGCCGGTCCACCCGTGGGTGGGCGTGCAGAAGTGTCTGTAATTTTCCCTGGTTGTGCCGCAACTGCCGGCCCACCTGTGGGTGGGCGTGCAGAAGTGTCTGGTGTTGCCTCTGGGTGTGCCGCAATGGCCGGCCCATCCGTGGGTGGGCGTGCAGAACTGTCTGGTGTTGCCTCTGGGTGTGCCGCAACGGCTGGCCCACCCGTGGGAGGGCGTGCGGAAGTGTCTTGGTTTTCCCCTGGGTGAGCCTCAATGGTCGGCCCACCCGTGGGAGGGCGTTTAGAACTGTCTGGGGTTGCCTCTGGGTGTGCCGAAACGGCCGGCCCACCCGTGGGTGGGCGTGCAGAAGTGTCTGGGGTTTCCCCTGGGTGTGCCGCAACTGTTATCTTTTTTGGGTGCCGATTGTCTTTTGGATTTCCTGAATAAATAAACAAACTGTGATCAACCGTTTTGGAATAGGAGGATGGATATATTGTGTTAATATGTATTTGGCTTGCGGTCAATGCTATTGTTGTGTATTTGCTGCTGCGTTTCCATGTATTGCTCTCTATTTAAGTTTGCATTTAACAGTTTGTATATGGACGGTATATGTAATTCAGTTTGTATCTGTACTTTCCTTTGTATACATTGTTTGGCTGTGTTTTGATGAAGTGTAAATAAAAAAATTCATTCAATTTCAAGTTGAATCTAATGAAGATACCCCACTCCTTCTCCCCCATCCCCCCCAGGCTCCTGTCTCTAATTGGTATGATTTATTCATTTTCTTCGCTGTCTTTCTTGCTTTACTTCTCACTTTACATTTCAGTCTATTTCTGGCTTTGCTTTTCTGTTTTGAACTCTGTGTCTCTCTGGTTCTCTAAGTCTATCACTATATCCTTATTTCCCTCTACCACTCTTTCCCTATAAGTCTGTGTCTTTTTCTCCGTTTCTCTAACTGCATCTTACTATTTTCCTTTAACCCCTAAGTCTTTTGCTTTCTCTCTCTTACCCTGTTTCTAACTCTTTCTCTCTCTGACTGTGTTTCTTTTTCTCTAACTCTCTATTTCCCTCTCCCTTTATATTGTCTCCTTCTCTCTTTCTCATTTTATTTCCCTATTTCTCTCTATTTCCTTCTCTTTCATTCTCTGTCTGTTCCTCTAATTTTATTCTTTCTCTCCGTTTCTTCATTTCCCTCTATTTCTTTCCCTCCCCCTCTGTTTCCTTTTAACTCTACTTCCTTCTAACTGTATTCCCCCCTCTTTCTTGCTCTATTTATTTCTTTCTCTATCTCTCTCTATTTCCCTTTCTCTCGCTCTCTTTTTCTCTTTCTAACTTTCTTTTCCTTTCTAGCTTTAAAAAAGCAGCAGTAGAAACTTTCAGGCTCCCTGGGAGTAAATTTAAAAAATTAAAAAACCTTTTAAACATTTAAATAAAAAAATTTACTCCTCAAGAGCCAGAAAATTTCTACTGCTGCACCAGACATTTTTTTTCTTCTTTTTATATATAGTATATATAGGCCTTAATTACCAACCCCACCCCACCAAGGAAGGAGGCCCCGCCCCAGGAAAAGAGGCCCCGCCCCAAGGATCATAGGCCCCACCCCCAGGGGAGGAGCCCCTGCCCCCCGTGGGTAAAGCCCCGCCCCCAGAAGAGGCTCTGCCCCTGGGGTGTGGCCCCAGTGGATGTGGTTTCCTTTCCTGGGGTGGGGCCTATTTTCTGGTGGGCGGAACCTCTTTTCCTGGGGGAGTGCCCCCCCCCCTCGGTGGGCAGAATCTTACACGAGGGGGCGTGGCCTACTCCCGGGTGGGCACGGCTTTTCCCCAGGGAAGCGCGCCCCCCTCCCCGGTGGGCGAGGCTTCTCCTCCGGTGTGCGCAATTAGGGTGATGAGAGAACAGGGCAGCCCCAGGTGTGAGCACTTACAGTAAGCAGTCCCAGGTATTCGCAGTGACCATGACGAGGGGGCAGGTCCTGCTGGGGGCTCTTTTAGGGAGAGGGTTTCACTGCTCTCTTCGGTATGGAGCTGCTGCGAGAGAGCAGTTTAATGGGGGGCTTCCAGGGGTTCCTCATGGAACGGAGGTGAGAGCACCTCACAGGATCTGGGGGAGCGCTGCCATGCGGAGCACTGCTACAGGGAGGTGCTGAGGGACAAACTTCTGTGCGAGGAAGCAACTGCTGAACAGGTGAGCCCGTGTGGCTTTGTAGTGGGAACTTGTCTCTTTTCCCTTGTCACTTTTATCTTGTCCATGTCTCCTTGGTGCCCCCAGAAAACAATGGGGACTATGAGGACACAAGAAATTTAAATTGCAGAGAGTGACCCCTCTTCCGTTATTGTGTGTGTTTAAACTGCGGGAACTAGCCCTCCACCTGTGATTTTTAAGGGGACGGGACAGAGGCGTCGCGAGGTCGCGAACAGTGCCGAGCCGAGCTGTGCGGGCGGCGACGCGAGCCGAGCCCGTCTCAGCCGCTCAGTTCTCTCCGGAGGGGACTCGGGGGCCAGCGGGGCCGCCTGGACCCGGTGCCGGCCCAGCTGGGCGGGCAGCGGCAGGCGCGGTTCTCCCGCCGGAGGAGCCGCCTGAGGAGCGGTTTTCGCCCTGGGGGGCCGCCCCTCCCCGCCTCCCGTCCGGCGCCGCCTCCCGCCTCCCGTCCGGCGCCGCCTCCCGCCTCCCGTCCGGCGCCGCCTCCCGCCTCCCGTCCGGCGCCGCCTCCCGCCTCCCGTCCGGCGCCGCCTCCCGCCTCCCGTCCGGCGCCGCCTCCCGCTTCTCCCGTCCGGCGCGGCCCCGCGCCGGCAGCGTCACCGCCCGGCGCCCCGCGAGCGCGGGGCCGTGCCAGGCGCCGAGTGCGCCGCTGCAGCGGCCACCCGCACAGCGAGAGCGCGCCGGCCCCGGAGGGAGTCCCGGCATGCGGCGTTGGGGATGCTTGTGGCTCGTCCAGATTAGCGGCGTGTAAAAGCCATTGAAGGGAAGAAAGGGGGAAAAGGTGGCAGGACGGGGGAGCTCGTTTTGTTTCTGTGGACTCCTGTCCTGGGACAGCTGCAGAACACTTCGGTTTCAAATAATGCTGCCCCAATCCAGTGAACTTGAATCTTTTTTAGGCACTTTTGGATCCTTCTGATCCATTACCTGCAAGCTGTGGGCTCAGAAACACTTGCCCCTTCTGCATGGGTTTTTACACATACAAATTCGTTTTCTTAGAGAAGCCGTCAGGTGTAATGAAAACTTATGGAAAGTGGGTGGGTGGCACACCAGCTGCTAGTAGGTCTTGGGCTTTTCTTCTTTTCTTTAACCTGTTCTTTAGAGGGGTCTTCAGCTGGAAAATGGAATGGGGTGGGAGTCGCTTTCCATTTTTTGAAGTATTGCTGTGGATTTTGGTATGTCAAGTGACACCACCAAAATAGGATTGGAAGAACTGAGCTTCAGGACTCTGCACTTAATTCTTTTAATGTGTTTGTGCGGGTGCAGGAAATGCCAAGTGCCAAAGCAATTCCGTGTCTCTAACATTAAAGCGCAGCATCTTTATGCCAAGTGCTCCGATGTGGGGTTTTCACGTCAGTTTTATGGTCTAAAGGCTTTTTCTTGTGCCCCAAAAGCTGCAAGGATCCTGCCAGAAACAGGCCTTCATTGCGTAGCTGGGATTTTCATTTGCTCTTGGATTCTTCTCTCCAATCTTTTTTGGAGTTCTTGTGCCAGACTGGGGCTGTGACCCCCGAGCCACGCAGGGTCTGTTGCCTTGCTAAATTGGAATGAAATTGGCCAAGTCCGTCAGGAAAGCAAAACCATCCCGGGATTCGTTTGGCCAAAGACGGACCGTGAAGATGTTTGTACTAGCAGTGGGTGCGAGCGCCGATACTATTGGGTTGTGTGTCCTTCCTGCTTTCACCTGGGCTGGAAGGATGGGCATGGCTGGCCTGTATTTATCATATGAAAATGATGTTACTAAATTTGTCCATAAAGTTCTGATTATTATTATTATTATTACTCATTTTCTGACAGAAAACATTATCATTTTGCCTTTCCCACGTTGTTTTCAGGTGCTGCCCCAGATGGACATCTGTCGTCTCAGACATCGATTCCCTAGGAGGAAGGAGAGGCTTTGCCACACCTGCACAGCTCAGGTGGATGTGACAGAATCAGTGTGGCCTGACAAGGCACGACTAGCTGTCCGCGTTCTGGAGCGCCTCCAAACCATTCTCTGTCAGGTTTTGGAGGGGATTCTCTTTGGAATTTCTTGCAACGCAGCACCCTGGGTGTCCCTTTGTGCAAAGTCCAGTGGTAAAGGATTGAATAACTGACAAGCAGGGTCTGGGATGAAAATGGTTGTTAAAATTAAGCAAAGAATGCAATAAGAAAAATGAGCATCCTTTTAAAGTCTGAAATAGTTTGGAATAAAAATGCTGGGAAAAGGCACTTTTGTATTTGAATCGGTGTAACCGGGTAAAATCTATAGTGAGCAATCAGAGCAGAAATGTGAAAGCCGGGATCCTTTGACTTCTGCAGGGAACTTCATTTTCTTTTCCTCCTCTCTTTCAGGACAGGAAAAATCATTACACTACTCCCATCTTTGCCAAAAGCTGTGGTGTTTGAGCAGCCAAAGCCAAGAGGCTTCAGCATCAGGGGTCTGCGCCAGAGGGCTCCTGGTCCTGCCCATGCTGTTGGGTATGTCAGAGGGATGCTGGGTTCCTCTTTTCCTTCCTACTGGGAGTAGCTTCCTAAGGAATCTGGGTGAAATGCCAGCTCTCCTGGCGTTCAGGGACGCAAGGACTGAGGGACTACGTTTACCTGGGGCTTTCCAGCAAGAGGAAATGGGGTGCCAGAGCCGTGTCCCATCAGGCTGCATTTCCTCTTGAGGACAGAGAGTCTGGGCCGAGGCGAGATCGCCACGAGCGCTCGGAAGAGCATTCCAGGGAACAGGGAGCTCGGAATTTCAGGTGCCGCCGGAACCATTGCCTTAGGTCTGCTCCGTCTCTGTCTCTGACCAATGGGATTTGTGCTGGAGAGAGAGGTGCTGTCAGGAACAAAAGGTGGAGTAAATCCTTTCTGGGGATGTGCAGCAAAGGACTGAATAGTATGGAAGGAGAGTATTTATAAACTCTATAGCTATTTCTCCCAAAATTAAGATGGAGCAGCGATGGGGGTGGTTGGGTTTGGCTGGGCCTGTTATTCTTTGTGCAATTTGTAATTGTTGTACAATTTACTGTCCAGTATCTTTCTAACAAAAGCTGTCAGAAATTTAGCTTAAGGATTAGAACATGGGTCCATTCACTGCAAAAATTTGCCAAGGCTGGAGGACTGGGGTGATGGCTGCCCCCAGGAAAGGTTACTTATTAATACTGTGCCAGATTTCCCTCAGTGACTCTATGGCTGCGAGTTCACGTTATTCTCACTAGATAACTGGAAATTATTTCAGTATCATTAGAAATTTTAGAAAAATCCAGCTAAAAATGTCACCCCTGCTCCCCTTAAGTTAACCCAGTTTTGCCCAGTTAGGAACTGCACCGAGGTGAGGCAGGGGAAATGGCATCAGGGAACAGCTGTAAATTCAAAGGCAGAAAGAGAAGACGTACCAGCAAAGGGAAGGCAAGGGGAAAGGTTTCACAAAGCATATCTGTGGTGTAATTAATAATAATTTCTGATTCCCCAGTGAGAACACCAACTCACAGTCATTCGGGCCTGACAGTCCCCTGCACGCGGTGAGAGCTCAGCACACATCTGCAGAGCCAAGGCCAGCATCTGAAAGAAGAAAAAACAGAAGAAAAAGGTGACTTCTTTTACTTTAAAGTTCTTTCAGGTTCCTAAAGCCCTAGCAACATCTGCTCTCAATTTTGGTTGGGTGAATCACAGGCAGTGGGCACAGTTCGGGCCATTCATTTAGCTGAAAACCCAGGGGTAATTTAGAGGGGACACGAGAATTGTTTAGAGTAGGAAAATCACGGTGTCAAGAGGGGCGAGGTGGCATTTTAGAGGGGATTGCTGAAGTGTCGAAGGCAGCCCGGCAGAGAGGATTTCCACAGAAATCCGAGGCCCCAGGCAACACAAAATATCTCCTTTAAAAGCTATATCAGGAATCTGGGAGGGTGAGGGTGTTTTCACGGGGAAAAGGGACAATGTTCTTATCCCGCGACCTGGGGCTGGCGCGAGGCTTCTGCCTGCTAAAATGCCAAACAGATCAGGATTTCTCCCAGCCCGCCAAACTTCAACCACCTAGAACCTTGGCTGCCTTTGGTTTGACAAATGCCTTCTGCAA